>SJYQ01003397.1:187945-200843 GCA_006410935.1 Redunca redunca | reverse complement strand
AGAAGACTCTTGAGAGTCCCTTGGACTGCAAGGAGATCCAACCAGTCCATTCTGAAGGAGATCAGTCCTGGGATTTCTTTGGAAGGACTGATGCTAAAGCTGAAACTCCAGTACTTTGGCCACCTCATGCGAAGCGTTGACTCATTGGAAAAGACTGTGATGCTGGGAGGGATTGGGGGCAGGAGAAGAAAGGGACGACAGAGGATGAGATGGCTGGATGGCATCACTGACTCGATGGACGTGAGTCTGAGTGAACTTTGGGAGTTGGTGATGTACAGGGAGGCCTGGCATGCTGTGATTCATGGGGTTGCAAAGAGTTGGACATGACTGAGCGACTGAACTGCACTGAACATCTATCCTTATAAAACTCTCAAAAAATTGCAGAGGAAGGAACACTTCCAAACTCATTCTACAAAACCACCATCACCCTGGTACCAAAACCAGACAAAGACAACACACACAAAAAAGAAAACTACAGGCCAATATCACTCATGAACATAGATTCAAAAATCCGCAACAACAGTTTAGAAAACAGAATTGAGCAACACATCAAAAAGTTCATACACCATGATAAAGTTGGCTGTATTCCATGAATGCAAGGATTCTTTAATATATGCAAATCAATCAATGTGATACACCACATAAACAAACCGAAAGATAAAAAAATCATATGATAATCTTACTAGATGTAGAAAAAGCCTTTGAGAAAATTCAGCACCTATTTATGATTAAAACTCTTCAATAAACGGGCATAGAAGTAACATACGTCAACATAGTTAAGGCCATATATGATAAGCCTACAGCAAACAGTATTCTCAATAGTGAAAAACTGAAAGCATTCCCCCTAATATCAGAAATAAGATAAGGATGTCCAGTTTCCCACTATTATTCAACATAGTTCTTGAAGTCCTAGCCACAGCAATCAGAGAAGAAAAAGAAACAAGTGGAATCCAGATCGAAAAAGAAGTAAAGCTCTTACTGTTTGCAGATGACATGATTCTGTATATAAAAAACCCTAAATATAGTATCAGGAAATTACTAGAACTAATGAGTGAATTTAGCAAAGTTGCAGGATCACTTGCATTTCTATATGCTAACAATGAAAAATCAGAAAGAGAAATTAAGTAATCAATCCCATTCACCATTGCAACAAAAAATTAAATATTTAGGAATAAGCTTACCAAAGGAGACCCTCCCCCAAAAAACAAACAAAAACTGTACACATATAATTAAAAACACTAATGAATTAAATCAAAGATGACATAAACAGAAGGAGAGATATTCCATGTTCCTGGGTAGGAAGAATCAATATTGTGAAAATGACTATACTACCAAAAGCAATCTACGGATTCAATGTGTTCCCTATCAAGTTACCAATGGCATTTTTCACAGAACTAGAACAAAAAATTTCACAATCCATATGGAAACACAAAAGATCCTGAATAGCCAAAGCATTCTTGAGAAAGAAGAATGGAGCTAGAGGAATCAACCTTCCTGACTTCAGATTATACTACAAAGCTACAGTAATCAAAACAGTATGGTGCTGGCACAAAGACAGAAATATAGACCAATGGAACAAGATAGAAACTCAGAAATAAATCCATGCACCTATGAGTACCTTTTTTGACAAAGGAAACAAGAATATACAATGCGGTAAAGACCACTTCTTCAATAAATAGTGCTGGGAAAACTGGATAGCTACATGTAAAAAAATGAAATTAGAACACTTCTTAACACCATACACAAAGATAAACTCAAAATAGATTAAAGACCTAAATGTAAGACCAGAAATTATAAAACTCTTAGAGGAAAACATAGGCAGAACACTCGATGACATAAGTCAAAGCATGATACTCTATGACCCACCTCTGAGAGTAATGGGCATAAAAACAAAAGTAAACAAGTGGGACCTGATTATACTTAAAAGCTTTTGCGCAGCAAAGGAAACTATAAGCAAGGTGAAAAGACAGCCCTCAGAATGGAGAAAATAATAGCAAATGAAGCAACTGACAAAGGATTAACTTTCTAAAATATACAAGCAGCTCATACAACTCAAACAACCCAATCAAAAAGTGGGAAAAAGACCTAAACAGACATTTCTCCAAAGAAACTTCCAGATGGCTAGTGAACACATGAAAAGATGCTCAACATTCCTCATTATCAGAGAAATGCAAATCAAAACTACAATGAGATATCACCTCACACCGGTCAGAGTGACCATCATCAAAAAGTCTGCAAACAATAAATGCTGGACAGGGTGTGGAGAAAAGGGAATGCTGTCACACTGTTGGTGGGAATGTAAATTATAGCCATTATGGAAGACAATATGGAGATTCCTTAAAAGAATATCAAGAAAACCACCATATGACCCAGAAATCCCACTCCTAAGCATATACCCAGAAGAAACCTAAATTGAAAAAGACACATCTGTCCCATTGTTCATTGCAATAGCTAGAACATGGAAGCAACTTAGATACCCAGCAACAGATGAATGGGTAAAGAAGTTGTGGAGCATATACACGATGGAATATTACTCAGCCTTAAAAAGGAGCAACTTTGAGTCAGTTCTAATGAGGTGGATGAACTATTATACAGAGGGAAGTAAGTCAGAAAGAGAAAGATAAATGCGTATTCTAATGCATATATATGGAATCTAGAAAAATGGTACTGAAGAATTTTATAGGGCAACAATGAACTTATGGGCATGTTGAGAGGGGAGGAGGGTGTGAGATGTATGGAAAGAGGAACATAAGTTCAGTTCAGTTCAGTTCAGTTGCTCAGTCGTGTCAAACTCTTTGTGACCCCATGCACTCCAGCTTCCCTGTCCTTCACCAACTCCTGGCGTTTACTCAAACTCATGTACATCTAGTCGGTGATGCCATCCAACCATCTCATTCTCTGTCATCCCCTTCTCCCATCTTCAGTCTTTCCCAGCATGAGGGTCTTTGCCAATGAGTCACTTCTTTGCATCTGGTAGCCAAAGATTTGGAGTTTCAGCTTCAGCACCAGTCCTTCCAATTAATATTCAATACTGATTTCCTTTGGGATTTAATGGCCCAAGGAACTCTCAAGAGTCTTCTCCAACACCACAGTTCAAAAGTGTCAACTCTTTGGTGCTCAACTTTCTTTATAGTCCAACTCTCACATCCATACATGACTACTGCAGAAACCATAGCATTGACTTCATGGACCTTTGTCAATAAAGTAATGTTTCTGCTTTTTAATATGCTGTCTAGGTTGGTCATAACTTCTCTTATAAGGAGAAAGCATCTTTTAATTTCATGGCTGCAGTCACTATCAGCAGTGATATTGGAGCCCCCAAATATAAAGCCTCTTACTGTTTCCATTGTTTCTCCATCTATTTTCCATGAAGTGATGGGACCAGATGCTATGATCTCCATTTTCTGAATGTTGAGTTTTAAGCCAACTTTTTCACTCTCATCTTTCACCTTCATCAAGAGGTTCTTTACTTCTTCTTTGCTTTCTGCCGTAAGGGTGGTGTCATCTGCATATCTGAAATTATTGATATTTTTCCCAGAAATATTGATTACAGCTTGTACTTCATCCAGCCTGGCGTTTTGCATGATGTACTACGCATGTAAGTTAAATAAGCAGGATGACAATATACAGCTTTCACGTACTCCTTTCCCCATTTGGAACCCTTCTGTTGCTCAATGTCCAGTTCTAACTGTTGTTTCCTGACCTGCATACATATTTCTCAGGAGGCAGGTCAGGTGGTCTGGTATTCCCATCTCTCTAAGAATTTTCCACATTTTGTTGTGATCTACACAATCAAACACTTTGGTGTAGTCAATAAAACAGAAGTAGATGTTTTTCTGGAACTCTCTTGCTTTTTCAATAATCCAGCAGATGTTGGCACTTTGATCTCTGGTTCCTCTGCCTTTTCTAAATCCTGCTTGAACATCTGAAAGATCACAGTTGACCTACTTTTGAAGACTGGCTTGGAGAATTTTGTGTGGTACTTTATTAGTGTGTGAGATGAGTGCAATTGTATGGTAGTGTGAACATTTTTTGGCATTACCTTTCTTTGGGAATGGAATGAAAACTGAACTTTTCCACTCCTGTGCCCACTGCTCAGTTTTCCAAATTTGCTGGCATATTGAGTGCAACACTTTCACAGCATCATCTTTTAGGATTTGAAATAGATCAGCTGGAATTCCATCACCTCCACTAGCTTTGTCTGTAGTGATGCTTTCTAAGGCCCACTTGACTTAGCATTCCAGGATGTCTGGCTTTAGGTGAGTGATCATATCATTATGGTTATCTGGGTCATGAAGATCTTTTTTGCATAGTTCTCCTGTGTATTCTTGCCACCTCTCCTTTTATCTTCTGTTCCTGTTAGGTCCATACTATTTCTGTGCTTTATTGTGCACATCTTAGCATGAAATGTTCCCTTGTTATCGCTAATTTTCCTGAAGAGATCTCTAGTCTTTCCCATTCCATTGCTTTCCTCTATTTCTGTGCATTGCTCACTGAGGAAGGCTTTCTTATCTCTTTTTTAGTCTTTGGAACTGTGCATTCAAATGGGTATATCTTTTCTTTTTTCCTTTGATATTAGCTTCTCTTCTAGTCACAGCTATTTGTAAGGCCTCCTCAGACAACCATTTTGCCTTTTTTCATGTCTTTTTCTTGGGGATGGTCTTGATCAGTGCCTGCTATACAATGTCTGGAACCTCCATCCATTGTTCTTCAGGGACTGCGTCTATTGGATATAATCCTTTCAATCTATTTATCTCTTCCACTGTGTAATTGTAGGGAATTCTATTTAGCTCATACCTGAATAGTCTAGTGGTTTAAGTCTGAATTTTGCAGTAAGGAATTCATGAACTGAGTCACAATCACTCCAAGTCTTGTTTTTGCTGACTGTATAGAGCATCTCCATCTTTGGCTGTAAAAACTATATAATCAATCTGATTTAATTATTGACCATCTGGTGATGTCCATGTGTAGAGTCTTCTCTTGTGTTGTTAGAAGAGGGTGTTTCCTATGATAGTGCATTCTCTTGGCAAAACTCTGTTAGCCTTTGCCCTGCTTCATTTTGTAGTTTAAGGCCAAATTTTCCTGTTACTCCGGGTATCTCTTGACTTCCTACTTTTGCATTCCAGTCCCCTATAATGAAAAGGACATCTTTTTGGGGTGTTAGTTCTAAACATTCTTATAGCTCATCATAGACCCCTTCAACTTCAGCTTCCTCAGCATTACTACTTGGAACATGGACTTAGATTACTGTGATGTTGAATGGTTTGCCTTGGAAATGAACAGAGAACATTCTGTTGTTTTTGAGATTGCATCCAAGCAGTGCATTTCGGACTCTCTATGAAGGCTACTCCATTTCTTTTAAGGGATTCTTGCCCACAGTAGTAGATAATATGATCATCTGAATTAAATTAGCCCATCCCAGTCCATTTTAGTTCACTGATTCCTAAAATGTTCACTCTTGCCACCTTCTGTTTGACCACTTCCAATTTACCTTGATTCATGGACATAACATTTCAGGTTGTTATGCAATATTGTTCTTTATAGCATCGGACTTTACTTTCATCACCAGTCACATCCACAACTGGGTGTTGTTTTTGCTTTGGGTGTGTCTCTTCATTTTATTTCTCCACTTTTCTCCACTAGCATAGTGGGCACCTACCTACCTGAGGAGTTTATCTTTCAGTGTCATATCTTTTTGCCTTTTCACACTGTTCATGGGACTCTCAATGGAAGAATACTGAAGTGGTTTGCCATTCCCTTCTCCAGTGGACCACATTTTGTCAGAACTCTCCACTATGAACGATCCATCTTGGGTGGCCCTACATGGCATGGCTCATAGTTTCATTGAGTTAGATAAGGCTGTGGTCCATGTGATCAGTTTGATTAGTTTTCTGTGATTATGGTTTTCATTCTGTCTGCCCTCTGATGGATGAGAGTAACATGGAAACTTACATTACCGTATGTGAAATAGATAGCCAATGGGAATTTACTGTATGACTCAGGAAAGTCAAATAGGGGCTCTGTATAAACATAGAGGGGTGGGATGGGGAGGGAGATGGGAGGGAAGTTAAAAAGCAAGGGGATATATGTATACCTATGGCTGATTCAGGTTTGACAGAAAACAACAAAGTTTTGTAAGTCAATTATCCTCCATTTTAAAAAATGAATAAAAAAAGAAGCAAAACAAAATTTTCACAAGACTATAGTGTCAAGATGATGACTTTTCTTGGAAACCACAATTTATCAGAATGTTTTATTTTGTGATTTATAGATCTAGTGAGAGCCATTCTTTAAATATCACTAATTTTTTTGAATGAAATGCTTTTTTATATGCCCAAGGTAGTTGGGTGAAGCAGGGTATTTTGATGCAATACATGGAAGCTTTGAACTAGAGCTATAGAAACAAAAGCAATGATATAATTATCACTCATATAGAAGTGATAAGGAATGAATTCAGGTTGGGCTTGAGATTTTGAAAACAGCAAACTAATTAACAGGAGAGCAGTATTTTAAATTTTAGTTCCATTAATAGCTAAAGATAAGATTTGTTGCATTAATCCTGACAAGAATATAAAGTTTGAAAATGACAACTGGCTGCAGTGAGGGCAACCAACACATTACTGGATAGCAAGAGTTAATTGGCTAGAATTTTGTATAAATTAGCCTTTTTATATGCTCCAATGAGAGCTAAATGGAGAAACCTAACTATATTTGTATGGAGAAATGAAGAAAATGGAAACTACAACAACTTATATTTTTAATACATGACTGAAAGAGAATGAGAAAGAAAGGACAGGCAATAAAAGCTAGCACTGAGAGGTTATGAAGAGAGGCCACCGAGGGTACGTGAGTTAGTCTTTATCATTAAGCCTAGTTACTCAGCAGAATAAGAGACAGAAGGAGAGAGCAGCTGCCATCACTGGAAGAGAATGTCCTAGTGCTAAGAGACAATTATGGGGACACCGTTTCACTTCACTGAATATGTCACTTACTCAAAAAGCCGCTTTAACAACCCATGGTTGATTTTATATGAGTTGGAATTGATATAACCAAATTGATGGAAGAAATAGAGAACAATAGTAGTGTCCATTTATCCAGTTTGCCATCATTAAAACATCCCCATGCAGCTTAATGCCATAATTGACGATAGAGATCTGAGAAACTGTAGTTAATTACAGAACCGCCTTAGTAATAAATGTAAGTGAGCTATTGACATCTGCATACTATTATATTTGAGAAATAGAGTCACATAAATGCAGGGTAATTAACATTTTACATTTAACTTTCAGGTTTCATAGCCTGACTAAAATGGTACTGGATTCATAGTCTCCCCCTTTCCTTTTCCCTTTTGTATTCCCTGTTGATGGCCACTTTTCAATTATTTCCCTTCATGTCAAGAGGTCCATCAAAGAGTTGGAGGAAAACAACAGAGATGCTGCAAAACCTGATTCACCATTTGCAATTGCTAGTAGTATTGCTGAGAGGTTATACAGAATGAGATTGAAAATACTGTTAAAATGATATTAGTGTATTATTTGTGGCTTTAAATTACCCAAGCAATTTTTGTCTCACATTATCACATATAATTGAGAAGTAGCCACTCATGACAAGTCAATAATAAGCAAAATCCTTGTCCTTAGAAGCTATTAGCTTTTTAAGTATTAGCTTAAGTATTAGCTAGTATTCTACCAGTTTTAATTTGTGAAATTATCCCTTCTGCTACACGAGAGCTTCCTTGAATGTAAAGAATCCTGACTGTTTCTGAAAAGCAGGACAAAACTTATTCTATCCCTTTCACAGGCATATGTTCTTTCTGAATGTTATGAAACTGAATTTATGAAGTTGTTTTCAATTAATCTACAATTGTAAAATTAATATATTTTATTATATTTGATTTGCCTGCCAATACAGGAGACATGGGTTCAATCCTAGGGTTGGGAAGATTCCTGGAGGAGGAAATGGCAACCCACTCCAGTATTCTTGCCTGAAAAATCCCATGGATAGAGGGCCTTGGCGGGCTACAGTCCATCAGTCCGTGGAGTTGTAAAGAATCAGGCATGACTGAGTGATTGCATGCACACACATTATATTTTGTATAAATTTTTTCTTTAAAACCCAGTCTTACAACCTGAAAATATATCTCCTTTTATAATATCACCCTTTTAAAACCTTACTTCCTAGAGATAACCAGCCACAGTTAAAAATTTAGTTTGTAATTTGCCAGAATATCATCCATGAACATATAGCTATACATTTATCCTACCTATACATAACCTGCTTATTGAGGAGTTACAATTCATTCATTAATTAACATAATGACTTTTAGTTTAATGTCTTCTATCTTCAGTGAGTTTAATGCTTCTCTTTCAATTACTACTTCCCTTAAGTTCCCTACTTTTGTATATGAAAATTGAATTCAGTATTCAGTATATTTTAAGATCAGTATCTTATTTCATTCAGCAATTTTCTTCCCTCTAGCACTGAGCATTTCTCATTTGTTTTTTTTTTTTTTCTTTTTAGGGGGAAGGGAGCAGTCATTGGACTTAAAACTGGGAGGCAGAAGAGACAATGGTCTGCTCTTTCACTCCCTGGCCACAGCCCTTTGAGAATGGGACAGGAAAGGGAAATATGGAGACCAGTGGTTTTCTTATGAATATGGACTAACCTCCAGTGGTGGGGGATGTCTCCAGGCTCATGCTGATCTGTTCAATTTCTATCAGGTTCTTTCCATTGCTAGTGACTTCCACTGGTGCGTGATTTCTGAGTTGACAATGTGTATGATTTCTTGAGGTAGAGTTTAGCTTCACTCCCAGTCACATAGAAACACCTGAGTTAGAATAACTCATCTCACTTTTGGCCCTGACCAGCATCTGTTTCTTCTGCACGGGGTATGGCCTCTCTGGGCACCAACAGATCTTACGCCTACCCTAGGCTCCATACACCTTTATGAGACCCTTTTTATTCTTCAAAAACTGCAGAGATTGGACATGGGAGTCTGCTTCCCTCATCTCAGGTAGACTATGCCAAAAATATTTTCCAACATTTTGCCCCTACCTTCAGAAATCTCACACAAGATATTGTCTTCAGCCTCAAAATTCATACTTCCTCCAAAACTCCAGAAACACAAGTCCAATTTTTGAGAAACTTTGTCACCATTATTGTTCTATTTTGGTTGCAGTGAGAGTCCCAAGTTTCAGCAGTTGAGCAAACATTCAGTGGGAAAGAAAATGCTTTTTCATAGAATTTGGATGTGATTGCTTTAAAGTTTTCTTTCAGTTATACTAGATAAACTGCATTTCTAATTTGTAACTCTTTTAGCCTTTTTTTTTCTCATGGAGACATAATGTTCTGATATTATTTTGTTTTAGAATTACACTATTTTCTTATAATATCTAATATCTATTTTGCCTTCAACTTATATGTACTCATGTTATCTCCCTTTCCTTTGACCAAAAGTCAAAAAGCACTATTTGACAACTTCATATTTTACAAAGACCTGTCCCTTGGAATGACTTAGCCATGTTGCTGTTTTATTGCTTTTATAACTCATGATTTTCAGTATTTAATTGGACTGTCCATCTTCATTTGTTTCCCAAAAGCTTTGTTTAACAGTTTCTGATTTTCAGAATTTACTGAATTTCTCCAAAAGGTCAATCATATGTCATTTCCTGTAACTATTTAATGGACACTAATCAAAACTTTATTCTTTCATTGCAAAGTGAAAATTTGGAAATATAATTATCATATAATCTTTAATAATTACTTAATTCAGTTATCTCATTTATTTTTCTACTCAATAGAAAAGGAAGTTATGTTAAAACTGTTAATCTTTTCTAAGAGTTCAATGATTTATTTATATGTGTAATGACATACAAAGCAGTGCAATACATACAATGCAGTCCATTCCAGTCTTCTTGCCTGGAGAATCCCATGGACAGAGGAGCCTGGTGGGCTACAGTCCACGGGGTTTCAAAGAGTCAGAGATGACTGAAGTGACTTAGCACAGCACACGGTTCATTATAACTTGTTTCTCAAATAATAAAAACTTCATTTAGTAGATCTACTTCATAGTCTACCTGGATTCATATTTTTTCTTTTTGTTTCCTTTAAAGACCTGTGGCTGGTGTATATTTTATCTTATATTTACCTAATTATTTGAGTTTTTGTGGCAACAGTGTTTGCCTAAATTATGGTGTTGTTTTTCTATGTTAATCATGGATTTACATAATTTAATTGATTGTCACAGCTCATTTTAATTATTGGTTTATGTTCTGTTCATTACATTGCCAGTTTCTTGAGGACTGCATTGTGTAGTTTGTATGTGTATCCTCAAAGACTATTAAAAATTCTTATTCATAGACCATACTAAAAAAATATTCTTTGATGAACAAATGAATCTCCTCTCTCCCTTAATTTTTCATTCAACAATGTATATACTGCAATCCCAGGTCAAGTGTCAAAACATTTCCTTTTAGTCCTCAAAACTCCAAATTTCCCATTGTTTTTTTAGCAATTAGTCTATAATATAAATATGAAATTAAGCACATTTCTAGTAGTGTGTGAATGGTTAAACTGGTAATACCAGACTCTTCAGAATGATTTATAAACTAATGCAGAAATTTTATTTGCTTTCAGAAGTGTAATCTTTAAATTTTTCTAAAATAATTGACCAAATCATCAGAAGCAATATTTATTTGGAATAAATAATGAGACTGTGCATGGTCAGTCACTTCAGTCATGTCTAATTCTTTGAGACCCTATGGATTGTATTCCACCAGGCTCTTTTATCCATGGAATTTTCCGGGCAAGAATACCAGAGTGGGTGGCCATTCCTTTCTCAAAATAATAGGACTAGTAATTACACTGAACTGTTGAGAAGAATTCTGAATAGGCAAGTACACTTTCTGAGTTAAATTACAAAACATAATAAATTCTGTTGGAAATCAATACTCTGGAAGTTCTGGTACATACTTTATAGATGAGCTACTTTGACATTAATTCAAAATTTAATCTTTAAATTAAAATTATTATCACAGTTAATTGTAAGGTTACATACAGAGTTATTCTGCATCACATATATTAAAATTTATTTTCCTAGGCATTTTGAGTGTAGTAAAAATGTATTTATTTAAATTGCTTAATTAAAAGAGCAGTAGGAGTTAAATATTAACTGCAGGACATTTTCCAATCAATGTGATGACTGGTAATAGACCAACATATTGCCTTGAAGATGATCAGATCTCAGTGTGCTTTATTATTTTGTACAAATAACTCATGCCCTGAAATCTAAAGCTTTTAATATGTAAAATTAGAGTCATATATATTTCAATTAGTTTTGAGGTGAGAATGAAATTGTGAATTTAAACAAAATTAAAACTGTGTCTGGATTTAGTACATATTATGACTAAGATTAGAGTCCAGATCAGTCACCAAATCCTCAGGAAGAAGTGGAAGAAATCATGGATATTCTCACTCACACACCTCACATATTCTCAAGGAACTGGCAGAAGGAATTCATGGAGGAACAGAGGTCTCCACCAGCAGGTCTTTAGTATCCTCAGGACTCTCTCTCTGACTCAGGGCTAATTCTTCCCTTTACATTCCAGACCTGGGCATGAATAAAAGTCTTCTTCCTATTCCACACTAAGAGCCCCTGGAGAAGGGAATGGCTATCCACTCCATATCTTGCCTGGAAAATCCCATGACCAGAGGAGATTGGCGGGCCACAGTCCATGAGGTCGCAACGAGCTGGACACGACTAACTAGCACTTAGAGGAAAAATGGTGATATTATGAAAAATCATCAGAAAGACTACTGAAGATAACAAAGCAAAGCAAAGAGGGCAAAAAAAAAAAATATTATGGAACAGAGCATAAATCTACAATACTTTCTGATGATAAATAGGTTAATGGAATTCACAAATCTGAGTTTCATTTATTCTTCTTATACAATCTCATGGTATTTGCCAATAAAATTTTCTTTTCATATGTGTAAATAATTATTCCTATTATTTTCCTCTGCATATTCTCTTGTAGTGGACCAATATATAAGTTTTTTAGACAGCTATTTTCAAGATGTTATGGACAATAAATAGTCCTTAACTCATGTTCCTTAACTCATGTTCAGAGGCTTTCTTTAACTATCTTAGAAATCTACAACAGAACCTTTTATAAATTACTGTGTAAACTAATGCATAAATGTATTAGTGCTTATGTGTGAAAATACCACTAGTGAATTATGTTTATCTAGAATGAACAACATTTTATAATCTAAATATGCAAGCTTACTATGATATTATCTTGTCCTTTCTGCTAATTATAATTTGCATCATTTCTAAATCTGTATCAGGGACTTCTCTGGCGGTCCAGTGGTTAAGACTCTGTGCTTCCAGTGCAGGGGGAATGTGCATTGATCTCTGGTGGGGCAATAAAGATCACACAGGCAGCATGGTGCAGCCAAAAATAGAATGAAATAAAACCCACTGAAAAAATAATAAAAATAAAATAAATCTGAATCAAAGTCTGAAAATATTATTTTATACCTGTCCTTAATAAAAGATGATTCATGTTTTACAACATATCCTCTTCCACTGCCTAATTTCAACAAACTAATGGAAATATTATCATTTAATGAGTATATGAAAAGTGTCCCAATAATAAAAATGAAAAATATTTTTATACGCAATCCCAGGCAAGATTTCTTATCAGGGGTAAAAAAATGATAATTTCAAAGCACAGCTAGAGATATAAAATTAACAATTCCAATAAATATAGTGAAGATGTGAATCAGAAGCAATAAACATATTTCCTAGACATAAACAAAGGATAGTTAGTAGAATGAAAATCACATTATTTATTGTGAATTATAAAGTGGGAGAAAGTTTAAAATATTTTTAAAA
>SJYQ01003397.1:175013-187116 GCA_006410935.1 Redunca redunca | reverse complement strand
GATGTTAGAATGTCTTTTTAATCCATTCAGACAGTCTTTGAATTTTAATAGGAAAATTTACTCCATTTATAACAGTTGTCATAAGTGTTGGTTGGTTGTCTATCATCTACTTTAAGTTTTCTATTTTTTATTCTTTTAACTAACATGAAGTATATTTTATAGACTCTTTCAAATTTTAAAGGAATAATGTCTATATTTTTATCAGTTATTATTAATACCTTTAAGTTCAGAATGCATTGTTTGATTATGAGATATGAAAGAGGTGCTTACTCCATATCTCATGTGTAAACTGAGGTACAGGTTATAAGTTTAATTTCATGTCTGTGTCATCTTCCCCACACCAGTTCTCTTATTTAGATTATGTAATTTGGAAATTTAAATACAGATAAGAAATCTTATTTTATTCCTGGGTGGACTGCTTTCTCCACCTGATAATCTGATTGATTATGAAATAATTTAATCAGGCCAACTTAAGACCCTATATTTCATCAAACTGCACATGTACAGAATGCTGTAAAAGTCGTGATAAGAACAAGAGTTGTCAACTCTTCTCGTTATCAACAAATGGCAATAGCAATTATTGCAGTTTAGAAGTTTAATAAATATATTTAGAAAAACACTTTGGATCTCTATAATTATTAGCAAGGGTATTTAGGAAACAATTTTGGAACTTAACTTGCTTGTAAATAGAGTCTATGTATTTTATCATGGCAGAAGGATTAAGTATAGAATACTTAACATTCACTGCTTCTCCATTTTCCAGGAATTCATTCCATTTTCAGTGATTCAGTGTGCCAATAACTATCAATCCCAATCAAAGTCACATTCTATTTTTGAGAATTACTGTGTCCCAAATAACTTAGAGCAGAGAGATCTTCATGGTGGAAGTGACATGAAGTGAAATTTCCCTGACCACCTCTGAGGAAGACCTTTCAATGCATTAGGATATGGCTTCCCTCCCTTAAACAGTGAATATTCTAGGTCTGCAAGTTAAAAATGCTTACTAGCTATGCATGAAATTCCATTAGTTCTAACTGGCCTTGGTGTTTTTCTATAGAATTTAATTTGCTATTTTATTAGTGGAAACTTCTCTTGATGTCTTGTAGATGGCTGATTAATATTTCAATTTCTCTGCACAATTTTATATATTTCCCATTTTCTATAGGTACTTTGATGAAAAACAGGAGGTATCAAGTTAACAATACTAGTGAGCTAGCACCTTAACTCTAAAATTTGAAGAAAACATTTTAAATAGCTTGAAATTTATGGCGTCATTTGTATACACAAAATAGTTATAACACTTGCCAGACATTAGATAAATCATCACAGTAAGGCAATGGCTGTCCAAGGAAAAGGGGATTGCTTTTCTTGAATGCACTTTTGCCCTTCATTTAATATGTTCATCTTTTAAATATCAGAACTTTCCATTTTTCTGCCAAGTCTCTAGATTTTAGCTGCTTTGAGTATGAAGACAACTCACAGCTTTTGCCTCAGAGAAATTGCCAACTATGAGTGTGTCAATTAATACACCTTCAGTCCCTCCATTTGATACTCATCTACTTGCTTATCAGCTTGCACATATATTCACTTTCCATATACTTGTGTATACATTACTCATCACCCTTATTCTCTCTTTATCTTCTGTACAGTGGAGAGATCTGTGTGAGTTAGAATAACCAAGACATGTATGAAATTATAGTAATTTGGTCTTCTAATAGCCGGGAGTATATATATCAGAGGAGGAAACATGACATGGTCTTGGGAGTGATGAGATAAAAGTTAGGTTATGATATCTGTGGGATCAGTCCTAAGAATCAGCTGACCTGGTAAATAAGTTACCTTCTGTAACGTTTTACCTGATTATTCATTTATTTTTTTCCCAACCCATACTGTTCTGGGCATCACCTTGGGTATCTGCATTGGCAGCTGGCCCTGGGCTCTGATTGCCTGAATTCTCTTCTATTTTTGCATCTGGGACAAAGTTTAGTTCACTGACAAGGTGAGGTGTTCTGGCTCCTGGTCAGCTTTTTGGAGACACCAAAGCTCCTGGGAATCCTTACAAAGATACTTCTAGAGAGCTCAAAGAAAGAATAGTGCAGTGGATGACCAATGAAGACAAGAGAGCTTCTTCCTGTGCTTACTCATAATTGGTTAGAGTTAGAATGACTGGTTAAATGGCTGCAATGATTCACTGACAATAATGGAGAAATTTCTTCAAATGATCAAGTCAAGGACATAATGAGGCTGGTCTCACAAGAATGGCAACTAACAGAAAGTGCCAAAGATTAATAGCATTAAGAACCTGTTCTCTGTTCGTGAAATACTGTGTCTTTGCTGTTGAAGCATATTTTTTAATTCCTAACCTCTAAAAACAGACTCTTGATCGAGAGAATAGAGCTTTCTTTTTATGAATAATCAGTTGACAACATGCTAGTTTGAAAAGATTATCACTTTTTGCCAAAGTCTATACCATCTGCTCTACATTCTAATTACCAATAAAAGAAGGACCTAATTCACAATTGCATCATTAAAAAGTTAGATGTGATTTAAGTGCATTTGTTTGTATTTTATTTAAAGAAGTTCCAATGATACATCTGTTACACATTTTTCAATATTTTGACACAGATCATAAGAAAGTACTCAAAAAAGTATATGGCATGTAAATATGCCACATTTCAAAAGGGGCAATTTCTATTAATATATGGACCTCAAAAATATGTTATTAATCTTTAGATTAAAGATTGAGTAAAGGAAATTCATTAGAATTAGTGGGCATTTTAAAATGTTTAAATTCAGATCACCTAATANGTTATTAATCTTTAGATTAAAGATTGAGTAAAGGAAATTCATTAGAATTAGTGGGCATTTTAAAATGTTTAAATTCAGATTACCTAATAAATCTCATAAGTAAATTTACAAAGCACCATTATTTCAAGAAAAACAATTTATAGTAGGAGGTGAAGCATTTGAGAGTTAATTAGAGTTAGATGAGGGTGTGAAAGTGGAGCTCTCCTGTATGAGATTACTGCCCTAAAGAAAGGAGATTTCTTATACATGAACTGAAAGATAGTATTATGAAGATGTTGGTCTCTATAGATTCAATACTATAATCCCAATAAAGATCTCTCCAAGTTTTATGTGCAGGCATGCATGTAACTTGAAAAGCTAATTTTAAAATACACATAGAAACTCCAGTGGCCACGCACAGCAAAGATGCTCTTGAAATATATAAAAAAGAACAATGGTATGTTTCACAAACAGACGAATGTAGAAGAATAGAGAAATGTGATATAGCCCTGTATACGTAGGGACAATTGATTTGTGACAAGTATTACTGCAGACCACAGGGGAAGAACACTATTTTTGATATAGAGTGCCAGAAAATCAGACTTCTACAGAATAAGAAAACAAAAATAAAATGATCTAAATGCCAAAGCCAAAGCTATTGTGATTCTATAAAATAATATTGGAGATTATTTTAGGACCTCTAGGTAAGATAGGACTTCTTAAATAGATTACAGGAAACTCTTACCAAAAATGAAAAAATGGATAAATTTGACTACATTGAAATTAAAAACTAAATTAAAAAAATCTCCTGAAGAAATTGAAAAATAAGCCAATAAATGGAAAAATATATTTACAACACTGTATCCTGCATATATAAACTATTACTACATTTCCATTAAGAAAAAAATAATAAAACAGAAAAAAAATGGGTTAGAATCATGATGGGTACTTTATAAAATGGATATCCAAATAATCACTAAGCATATGCTCAACCTCATTAGTAAAAAGGAAAATAAAAGTTAAAACCACAGTAAGATACACCTACAGTACTCACCAGAATGGAAAAAAAGAAAAAGTATAAAGAAAGCCAAAAGTTGGTAAGGATGTACAGCATTCAGAGCTCACATAAATGGATATAAGAAAAGTTTGGCATGCTTACTATGTTTGAAGCTGCACATGTTCTAAGAGCCAAAATTATATACCTAGATATGTAACCCATAGCAATTCATGCACATATGCACGAAGAATTGTCCCATGGCAGCAATATATATAATCTGCATAAACTGAATTTTCCATGAATATTAAAATGGATAAACAGATTTTTTTAAATACAATGGAATAATATTCAACAATGAAAATGAACAAACATGTAACCATATAGTTAAGTCTCATAAAATCCATGTCAAACAAAAGAAGCCAGACCAAAATATGAACAATATATGTTCTATGTGTATGTTCAGAATGAAGAGATATTCAGCTACAGTGTTGTTTAAAAAGAGAGAACAGGTCCAAAGGGTTTCAGTTATAATAAGAACATATCACTAAACAAAGACTTAATACTTAACCTAAGTGCACTTTCAGCCTCTCCCGGAAATGTAGGCTTAACCAGTCTGTTTGGAATTACCTGGCCAGCACTAGTGAAGTAATCTGCCTTAGAGACCTCTGCTGTGCCCCAGAGGAAGGTGACCTTATCTGAAATAATCCACTCATTGATAGAAGTTTCTTTTTCCCACCCACTTCCATCAATAGTTCAGTTCAGTTCAGTCTCTCAGTCATGTTCGACTCTTACCGACCCCATGGACTGCAGCATGTCGGGCTTCCCTGCCCATCACCAGCTCCCAGAGTTTACTCAAACTCAGGTCCATTGAGTTGGTGATGCCATCCAACCAACTCATCCTCTGTTGTCTCCTTCTTCTCCCACCTTCAAACTTTCCCAGCACCAGGGTCTTTTCAAATGAATTGGTTCTTTGCATCAGGTGGTCGACAGATTGGAATTTCAGCTTCAGCATCAGTCCTTCTAATGAATATTCAGGACTGATTTCCTTTAGGATGGACTGGTTGGATCTCCTTGCAGTCCAAGGGACTCTCAAGAGTCTTTTCCAACACAACAGTTCAAAAGCATCAATTCTTTGGCTCTCAGCTTTCTTTATAATCCAACTCTCACATCCATACATGACTACTGGAAAAACCATTGCTTTGACAGACGGACCTTTGTTGGCAAAGTGATGTCTCTGCTTTTTAATAAGCTGTCTAGGTTGGTCGTAACTTTCCTTCCAAGGAGCAAGTGTCTTTTAATTTCATGGCTGCAATCACCATCGGCAGTGATTTTTTGAGTCCCCCCAAATAAAGTCTTTGACTGTGTCCACTGTTTCCCCATTTATTTGCCATGAAGTGATGGGACAAGGTGCCATGATCTTAGTTTTCTGAATGTTGAGTTTTAAGCCAACTTTTTCACTCTCCTCTTTCACTTTCATCAAGAGGCTCTTTAGTTCTTCTTCACTTTCTGCCATAAGGGTGGTGACATCTGCATATCTGAATTATACTGATATTTCTCCCAGCAATCTTGATTCCAGCTTGGGCTTCATCCAGTCCAGCATTTCTCATGATGTACTCTGCATATAAGTTAAATAAGCAGGATGACAATATACAGCCTTGACGTACTCCTTTTCCTATTTGGAACCAGTCTGTTGTTCCATGTCCAGTTCTAACTGTTGCTTCTTGACCTGCATACAGATTTCTCAAGAGGCAGATCAGGTGGTCTGCTATTCCCATCTCTTCCATCAATAAAAACCCTTCATTTTGTGCAGCTCCTTAGAGCTCCTTTCTGTTTGCTAAAATGGGATACTGCTCAATTCATGAATCATTAAATAAAGCCAACTGTATCTTCAAATCGTGTTTTTAAAGTGGTTAGGCACATAGTTGGTATATAGTGAATCAACCTACTTTATGAAGAAGATAGGACAGGAAACACTTCAGTAAAAGTCAGAATAGTGGTTATCTTAGGATAGGAAGAGTGGGTTTAGTGGTTTAGGCAGGACAAGACGAAAAATGGGCTTCTGAGGATATCATTTGCTATTTGCTCTCTTGATGCTGGTAATAATTACATGGGGCTTACTTTGTGATAAATAATCGAATACAGAAAAGCAGAACAAAACAAAATACTCATTTGTTTTTTCTTTTTGGCTGAAGCATGTGGGATCTTAGTTCTCCCAAACCAGGGATCAAACACATGCCCCTTGCAGTGGAAGCATGGAGTCGACCCCTGGACTATCAGGGAAGTCCAAAAATACACAATCGTGTCTCACTCCTTACTAAAATATCCTTCACATTGTCTTCACTATAGGGCATCATGCCACTGGGAATGAAATAGGTAATTCGGGCAAGAGTTTTCATGATCTAATATAATTTAGTGTGTTTTTAATGTACATACACACATATGATTGAAGTGATGGTCTGAATGTCCCTCTCATTTACAACTTGTTAATGACCTGCTGAGTAGAAGCCTTGGGCAATCTTTAGATTTTGCTAAATCAGTCATTAAGAGAGGAAACTGTAAATGACCAGCAGGAAGTAAATTGCCCTTAGTTAAAAATGAAAATGTGTTAACTTCATTTTACTAATAAAATTACTTTTGGCACTAGGCCTCAAAATAGGAAACAGCTACAATTCCTTCTAGGAACTTGAAATTTCAAAAAGTGGCATGATGGTCTTTGATGCCTCTGGTCTTGTCACATCATACTTATGTCCAAATAGTTATAATTCAAAGGGCTAGAAAGTCCTTTATACATAATTTGTGAATAACAAATAATTTCAAAAAGCATAGGAGCTATAGCAAAACAGTATATAACATTTTGAATTCATTTTGTTAAGCAATTTTTTAAATGAAAGCGTATTTTACTGAGGAAAATATGCCTCCGTTTACTGGCATCTCTTAAGGTAAAATACGAACATCAAATTCTGTGTTCTCAGTGTACACAGTACTGTTACACACACTATAGATTGATACAATGTGCAGGTACTCGAGTCTTCCTGCTCGGCTCTCTGCTTTTAACCTTATGTTTTCCCTAACTGGAAAGGCATGTCCATCCTCCTTTCTCTGTTTTCTTCACGGCATGGCCTGGCTCTAATGCCATCTATTCTAGGAACACTCCTCCTTTTTTTCTCCATCTGCATGAGTAATCTATCCTTTGTTCTTGGATCCCTTTGTTTAACTTTCTACTATATTAAGTATTATAATCAACCAATTTTTGATTTATCTATTAATGTTTCTATAGCACTATATTGTAAAGTTCCTTAAGGACAGGAACAGATTTTATCTGTGTATCTAAAAGACCCCAGCTTGATATCTTAGAAGCCCAGGGAATAGTTGTTGAATCGAACTAATTTAATTAAGGTAAAGAAGACAGTTATAAGGTGGATTGCAAATTTCATGTTTTCTCCTCTCAAGATAAAATCATTTCAGCTCATTTGGGAATACATCCCTGCTTAGGGACAAAGTTAACTACAGTGGGTTTCAGTGGTCCTTGTTGAGAAGTTTATAATTTGGATGATATTAATTTCAAGCCAGTGCTGGAAGGAGCCACATTACCAAAGATACGTGATTACATTCACATT
The DNA here is from genome assembly GCA_006410935.1 of Redunca redunca. NCBI lineage: Eukaryota > Metazoa > Chordata > Mammalia > Artiodactyla > Bovidae > Redunca > Redunca redunca. The sequence goes on along the minus strand of SJYQ01003397.1, from coordinate 179,715 downwards.
TATTAATCAGATGCCTCTGCCATTTTAATAGCTAATGTTTATTAAACACTATGTGCCAGGAAGTCTGATAAGCACTTTAGTTGATTTATCTTTTTTCAATCTTACCACAGACCTGAGGTTGTACTATTTTATCTCTGTATTATTTAGTGAGGAAATGGAAACTTCAGGGAACTGATAACTGGTACAAAATAGCTGAGTTACTAGGGGGCACAGTAAAGAAAAGTAGATAAAGGTGATACCTAGACTCTGATATTCTAAGCCAGAAACACATTCCACTACTAATACTCTGGGTACTATGAATCCAAAGACAAGACCTTAGTACGTTACGATAAGTACTTTGTACAAACTGCATGTTGAAACGGAGAAGGCAATGGCACCCCACTCCAGTACTCTTGCCTGGAAAATCCCATGGGTGGAGGAGCCTGGTAGGCTGCAGTCCATGGGGTCGCTAAGAGTCAGACACGACTGAGCGACTTCACTTTTTCTTTTCACCTTCATGCATTGGAGAAGGAAATGGCAACCCACTCCAGTATTCTTGCCTGGAGAATCCCAGGGATGGGGGAGCCTGGTAGGCTGCCGTCTATGGGGTCGCACAGAGTCGGACATGACTGAAGCGACCTAGCAGCAGCAGCAGCAGCAGCATGTTGAAACCCTCCCAAATGACTTTGGTCCAGGCATTAAGATTTCTAAATTATTCAGATTTTCATTATTTGCAAAACATGGTAAAACAAAACAACAACAAAAAAACCTATGAACAGGATATATATTGATAGTTCAATCATGAATGAAATCATAATTAAGTTTTATAGTATAATGCAATGAATATGAAGTTAACAGTGGTTTCAGTTTTGCCCTACTATAAACTTTTGAACAAATTACTTGGTATATAATGCTGATGCTATGATGTTTCTGGTGATATTTAGAAGATTTATGAATTAATATTTGAAAAAACACTTTAAAGAATCTATACATTAAGGAAAGAGTTGAAGTTATTATATCATATTATGGCTCTCTTATCTGAAGAAACTATTATGATGACAAAATATATCAAGTTTGTTTATTTAATGTGTTGCTTACTTAGAAGTGGTGATGTCTCCTTAAAACATCAATTAAAAAAAGGGCGAGCACAGTCTTTGCTTGCAAAATGTTTTGCTTATTCAAGTTTCTTCAGACAGGCTGATAGATCTCTGATCTTGAGAAATGCTCTTGTAGCAGTCCTTCTTATCATTTCATTCAGATGACATTTATTCAAGTATGAGTCTGAGTCATTTAATAATTAGGCTTACTTGGCTTAACATTAGTTGCTCTTAAGCAAAGGGACTGTATTTTCAAACTAGCTGTTCTTTGCTGAATACACAGTAAAGACTCAGAAAATGTTATAGAATCATCCTTTGGATAGAAATGAATTGGGAAGATATACTCACTGAAACATGTTAGTAAAACATTTAGAGATACAGTGAAGAATTTGAGAAATCAATTTCTGTATATCCCAAGAAATCAAACCAAATCAAGTGGCAGTGGCAAAGGGAGAACCTGGTTGTCTTTGCACTTATTCTAGTGTGTTCTGAAGTTAAATGGTTCAGTGTTTGCATGGCTATACCTTGCCTATTTCTCATAGAGAGCCAAAATTCAGAATTAGGCTCTTTACAAGCAGTCTAAGAACACAATACAATATTTTATGAACTAGACCTTCAGTGACTTGGTTTAGTTAGAGCAATTTATACTCCAGTTCAAATCAATAGAATTTAGGAGAAATCTACATTCTTAGAAATTGTTCAGGTAGAAGAATTTTAGTTCTAACCTACTCACACCAAAATATACAATCATGGCTTATATTTAGGTAGCCCTACCTTAGAATTATGGTGGCTGAAATTATGGAATATTCTGCGTGGTTTTCCAATAGGGTCAGATTGGCACTTATACCTAGAGGGTGTTACATTTGCAAGTGGAAAATATACTTTCATAAATTTGCAAAGCATCATCAGGTGGCCTGAGTATTTCCTGTCATGTCTTTATCCGTAAACTGACATCCACATGATGAAGGAAGTCAAATCCTATTTCACAGAGTTACCTGGACATGCTATAGCTACAAAACATTTTTACTTACATGTTTTTTAAAATGTCCTTCACTGCCTACGATGCATTTTTTTTTTTATATAACTCAGAAAAGACTATCAGATCAAAATGGCATCATTCAGAGAATCTGTTCCAGATTTTCATTAAAATAAGATATGGAACAAGATTTTAAAGGATCACAGATTGAGACCCAATTTGAGACTCCAAGAACTAAAAAATGAGTGGAACTTTCTGATTATAAGACCGATGAAAAGAATACCTTTTGGGAGGGAGTAACTGGAGGAAGTAAATGACAGACTCTTGTTACAGCCATGCCTGGCTGGTGAAACAGGGATAAGACAAAGACAGAAAGAGAAGGAAGTGGTACAGTAAGCACGCCCTCACTACAGCACTGTCACCAGAATCTTGACTCGGAAACACAGAAACCAACAAAGCAAGTTAAATGCCACATGCTTACGACTCATATTGAAATTCGGCTGTTTTTCTTGGATGTGTGTGTGTGTGTGTGTGTGTGGGCTAAGTCACTTCAGTTGTGTCCCTCTCTTTGTGACCCTATGGACTATGGTCTGCCAGGCTCCTCTGTCCATGGGATTCTCCAGGCAAGAATACTGGAGTGGGTTGCTAATCCCCTCCTCCAGCGGGTCTTCTTGACTCAGGGATAGAACCCCTGTCTCCTGCAGTTCCTGCTTTGAAGGTAGATTGTTTATCACGGAGCCACTGAAGAAGACTTTTCCTGAGTAAACACCCTTCAAATATTGTAACTTTTAAATTACTATTCAGTTTAAAAAATTTATTTTGACAGTTTTTGCCACATATTGATTTTATGGAGGAGTGAATTTTCATAGGTCCTCCCTACACCATTCTGGAAGCGAGATCTCAGCTTTTCTTTAATAAAAAATAAACAGGTTTCACTGACTATAAATCAATTCTCTGACTACTGTGAACATTCCCAAGGACATTTACAGATACTTTAAATACTTCCTTGACCTGGAGAATGTCACACAGAAAGAAAATGATTTGTAAACTATTTTATCCTGACATTGGTTATGAGCATGCAAAAAAATAACAACCTGGGAAATTCTTCCAATAAGCAAGAAAATTTAAAAAATATAGTAACTCAAATGCAAATATGCATGCTGTTTTCAATTAGCTGCATTTAAGACATTTGTAACATTTAAGCTGCATTTGTAACACATGTAGCAGTTTTGCAAAACATTCAAGCAAAAAGAAAAAAATTATCTCACATTATTTCAGCTAGAATTTAAGTAGGTTTTTATATAATAAAAATAAAAGTAAGATGACTGAAGCAACTTATTAAACACAGTAGACAATTCCAGAAAAATAATTTATTTAATTTGAAATCAGAAAATAGCAATACTTGAGAGTTAAATTTTAGAATTCCAGGGATCTTCATTTTATCACACCTAGACTTGCGTATGGAGAAGGCAATGGCAACCAACTCCAGTACTCTTGCCTGGAAAATCCCATGGATGGAGTAACCTGGTAGGTTGTAGTCCGTGGGGTCGCAGCAGCTAGGACACAACTGAGAGACTTCACTTTCACTTTTCACTTTCATGCATTGGAGAAGGAAATGGCAACCCACTCCAGTGTTTTTGCCTGGAGAATCCCAGGAACGGGGGAGACTAGTGGGCTGCCGTCTATGGGGTCGCACAGAGTTGGACACGACTGAAGTGACTTAGCAACAGCAGCAGCAGCAGCAGACTTGTGTAAAATAATACACATACTTCTGAAAACATTTGAGTTAAATTATTAACAAATGAATGACATTGTATTTACTTTAGTGGTAAAGATACAGTTTTCCAGTATAATGAGAAAGAGTTGAGAATATACTCTGTGAGAAGTATGGGTAAATCAAGTGATATGGCCTGATGTAAAGAAAACTTTCATGGCTACTTAAGGATGAGTTTCAGGAAATATTTCAATAAAATTTTTGTTTAGCTCACAAAATTATCAAATTAAAGATGTCACAAAAAGAGAGATATTCTAATTTTACTCTCACTACCATAGGTGGCTCAGAGGTTAAAGCATCTGCCTGCAATCCAGGAGACCTGGGTTCAATCCCTGGGTTGGAAGATCCCCTGGAGAAGGAAATGGCAACCCACTCCAGTATTCCTGCCTGGAGAATCCCATGGATGGAGGAGCCTGGTGGGCTCAGTCCATGGGGTCGCAAAGAGTCGGACACGACTTCACTTTCACTTTCACCATATAGATCCATCTTTACATGATTTGTTTAAAGGCATACTCAGTTTTTGTACTTCACTTTTTTCACTTTGCAGATGCTGCATTTCTTATGAATAGAAGGTTTGTTTCAAGCAAATCTTCAGTTCAGTTCAGTTCAGTCCCTCAGTCGTGTCTGACTCTGCGATCAATGAATCGCAGCATGCCTGTCATCACCAAATCTCGGAGTTCACTCAGACTCACATCCATTGAATCAGTGATGCCATCCAGCCATCTCATCCTCTGCCGTCCCCTTTTCCTCCTGCCCCCGATCCCTCCCAGCATCAGAGTCTTTTCCAATGAGTCAACTCTTCGCATGAGGTGGCCAAAGTACTGGAGCTTCAGCTTCAGCATCATTCCTTCCAAAGAAATCCCAGGGCTGATCTCC
>SJYQ01003397.1:157339-170183 GCA_006410935.1 Redunca redunca | reverse complement strand
CATGTTTTATACGGTTACTTGATTTTTTTTTTAACTTCCTAAGGTGCAATGGGCTAATATGAACATTACACGGGACTACATAATTCATCCATTTGTTATTTCATTTATGTGAAATATATAAATATAATATAAATACCACGTAAAAATACTGTGCTAAGACCTGAGCTACAACTTTAATTCAATAGTAAACCAGAAATAGGGATATTTAATGGTCATTTACTGTGAGAATGGCCATCAAAACAGGAAACTGTGCAAAAAGTCCTGATGACAATGGAAAGACATTATTTTGCCTTATGTCCCACTTGGTTATATGTATTCAAATAATAGCATCCTGTTTTTTAACTCAGATATATTATTAAGGAAGGCAGAGTGGATAGCCCATTAATAATGAATAATTAAATTGGAGATTGTATGTAAAATAACTCCCACAATGCTCACACTACTGGCAATAGTAATAGTATTATTTTCATTTAAAAATATAATATTTATCAGTTTGTAGAGAATAAGAAATGATTTTTGCTATTTTATTACAGTAAAATTAATTAAAGTATGCAAATCTCCAATGTAGATGGTTGACAAATGCATATACATGTGTAACAAACATCTCAATTAAAATATAGAACATTTTATCACTCGAGAAATTTCCCTCATGCCCTTTTTTTCAGTCAGTCTCCATAGCCTACCCTATCATAGATTAACTAAGAAGTGCCTTTTCAAAAATATGTCTCACAGTTGAGCAGAAGCTATGCTACTGCTAAGTCGCTTCAGTCGTGTCCAACTCTGTGCGACCCCATAGATGGCAGCCCACCAGTCTCCCCCGTCCCTGGGATTCTCCAGGCAAGAACACTGGAGTGGGTTGCCATTTCCCTCTCCAATGCATGAAAGTAAAAAGTCAAAGTGAAGTTGCTCAGTCGTGTCTGACTCTTAGCGACCCCATGGACTGCAGCCTACCGGGCTCCTCCGTCCATGGGATATTTCAGGCAAGAGTACTGGAGTGGGGTGCCACTGCCTTCTCCAGCAGAAGCTATAGTGAAGACCATTTTTGTAAAATATTATCCAAACAAATGCCCTTTAAATTAAAAGACAAAATATCTCAGTTAGGAGAAATACCTGGAATTAAATTAGAAAATTGAAGAAACCATTTAATTCAATTAGAAATACTTGCCACTTACATATCAAATCAAGACTGCTTCTTCCAAAGTAATATGAAAAATAATTATACAATTAATACAATGACTTTCATCCCATAAAACCTCCTACAAGTAAACTCTTTCCACAGAAGACAAAGGTATATATTGAGTAGAACAATATATATTTTAAACTGAATATTGAATAGTAGAAATATAAAGTATTTCCCCTAAATAAAATTTGAACTTTAGAACCAAAAATAGTGTCTCATTTATTTTTTTAATTGAAGTATCGTTAACATACATTATATTAGTTTTAAGTGCACTACACAGTGGTTCAACATTTATAAAATATTACAAGTTGAGAAGGGGATGACAGAGGATGAGATGGTTGGATGGCATCATCGACACAATGGACATGGATTTGGGTGGACTCTGGGAGTTGGTGATGGACAGGGAGGTCTGGTATGCTGGGGTTAATGGGGTCGCAGAGTCAGACACAAATGAGTGACTGAACTGAACTCATCAGTATGATAAGGCTAGTAACTATATGTCAGCGTATCAAGTTATTACAGTATTATTGACTGTGTTGCCTAAACTGGTCATTACATCCACATGACTTACAACTGGAAGTCTGCACCAATCCCTTTCACCCTCCACCAAATTGTTCTCTATATCTATGAGTCTGTTTCTGTCTGTGTACTTTATAAGTTAGGTGATTCTGTATTTGTCTTCCTCCGGGTGACTTATTTCACTTAGCATAGTACCTTCCGGATTCACCCATACTGTTAAAAATGATTTATTCTTTTTGTTGTTGTTGTTGCTGGGTAATATTCTATTGTATATATCTTTATTGAATACAATCTTTATCTATTGATAGGCACTTAGGTTGCTTCCACATCTTGGCAATTACAAGTAGTGGTACAATGGACAAAGGGATGCATACCTCTTCAAATTAGTTTTTGCTGATACACACAAGTGGAATTGCTAGGTCTCACTATAATTAGACTTTTAATTTTTTGAGGAACCACCATATTTGATTTCCACACTGGTTGAACCACCAGCAGTTACATTCCAACCAGCAGTGTACAAAGCATCCCTTTCCTCCTCATTCCCTGCAACACTTGTTTGTCATCTTTTGATAATAGTGATTCTGACAGGTCTGAGGTGACATCTCATTGCAGTTTTGATGTGCATCTCCCTGGTTATTCCTTGGTGGCTCAGAGGGTAAAGCATCTGCCTACAAGGCGGGAGACCTCGGTTCAATCCCTGGGTTGGGAAGATCCCCTGGAGAAGGAAACGGCACCCCACTCCAGTACTCTTGCCTGCAGAATCCCATGGACAGAGGACCCTGGTAGGCTACAGTTCATGGGGTCACAAGGAGTTGGACACGACTGAGCAACTTCACTTTCTTTCTTTCTTTCCCTGATTATTAGTGATATTGAGCATCTTTTCATGTGTCTGTTGCCCATTTGTATGTCTTCCTTAAGAAAATGTCTATTTAGGTCCTCTGCCTTTTTAATTCATATTTTTATGTTGACTTGTGTGAGTTCATTATGTATTTTAGATATTAATCCCATATTGGATATGTCATTTGATATGCCATTTGCAAATATCTCCTCCCACTCAGTAGGCTGTTTGTTGTTGTTGTTGCTGTTTGCTTTGTTGATGGTTTCCATCTCTGTGCACAAGCTTTGTAGCTTAATGTAGTCCCATTTGATTATTCCTGCTTTTGTTGCCTTTGCCTGATGAGACAGATCTATTATCTCATAGATCTGATATCTATTATCTAATATCTAATATCATATTCTATATTTTTCTAGAATATTTTATGGTTTGGGGGTCTTATATTTAAGTCTTTAATAGATCAAGATTGATTAAATGTGCTGGAATTTGAGAGTTTGAATTATGGAAATAAGAGCTGAATACTTAAAGTAAGGACCAGACTAACAGCATATCCAAATAAAACAAGCTTGATGGGACTATTGAGTGCATGACTATAGAAATGGACAGTCTCAATCAGTTCTAGTCAACAGTAGCCATGGGAAATGGTTACCATGAAGACCCTGGAGGAGGAGTGTCCCTATGGGAGTTAACAGTCATTTAGGAATTCAACAGATACCACAGGGAGGTGTCAAAGCAAAGAGGAAGTAGAGTATGTGCTACTTTTTTTTTTCTTCACATACTTTAAGCTTTTTATTTTGGATTGAGGTATAGACAATTAATAATGTGCTAGTTTTGGGTGAAGGGACTCAGCCAGAGTGTATGCTACTCTTAATCTCCCTTTTCTCCTGATGTCCTGTGGTACTGCTTCCCATTGACCAAATCACGCAAATCAGTCACTAAGGTGCCCAGTGATGCTGCCAGAGGTCAGTGACCTAGACTCTGAGTAGGGCAGAAAAAGGGAGAGAGCAGATCTCTGTTACTAAATTGAATATAATCAGCTTAAGGAGAAGCATTTTCTTTGTAAAAGTGTCATGAAAAATGTAAATCACCGGTATAGTTATGAATCTTTCTATTTTCTTTTGCAATGCTGCTTTGTGTTATTTAAAAAAGATGTGTAATATTTGAAATTATGTTGACATATTGAAACAGGTATACATGATACTCAAATATGGGATGCACTGTTTTCAATTTACTGAATGTTTACTGTTGGACTACTATGTACAAAGCCTGCTCTGGGATGACTGGATGTTCTTCTCTATAATCAAGGTCAGAACAAGAAATAGGCTTTAATTGCAAGATGCAGAATTTATCATTAGTATTAGTAAGACCATGACATTGTATTAAATATTTACCCGTCTGAGTCAACTTAGATTAGCACAAGCTACAGAGAGAGAGCTGTAAAATAAGTTTTTTAATACCTAGATGTCATAATTTTGTTTTAGCTAATGGAAGAATAATATTCATCTAGAAATAGAAAGGTTAGAATTAATGATTCCTGCTCACAGGTTCAGAGAGATTTAATCTAGTCATAATGCCAATTTATGTGAACAAATGTCATGGAAATAAATTGCTTAAGAGTTTTTTGTTTTCTTTTTTTCCCTGTAAACATCAGCAAATAAATGGCAATTGGTATAATTAACATATGCTTCTACATGCGAGTATAGAATTCCTCTGTAGGGCTTGTTTATGAGCTTCAATGTCAAAACTACATTCAATGGTAGAGACAATTTCCTGAAAAACATTTAAATAGTATGCTCTTGTTTACTACATTTTACCTATGTGGCTATACTACAAATCAAATGGATAGATTCTTTTCACTCAAACCATTCTAAAAAGACCCTAGAAATAAACCCTTTACACTCACATGAGTGCATTCATTTCCTAGAACTGCCATAACAAAGTACCACAAACTGAGTAGCCGAAAAGAACAGAAATGTCTACCCTCACAGTTCTGGAGGCTAAATGTCCCAAATCAGGTTGTCTTCAGGGACATGCTCCCTCTGAAATCTGCAGTAGAATTCTTCCTTGCCTATTCTCAGCATCTAGTGTTTTCCAGGTCATATTCGGCATTCCTTGGCTTGTAGTTGGATAGTTTCAATTTCTGCCTCTTGTCATCACATGTTATTCACTCTGTGTGTCTCTGTCTTTATAAGATAAATCATTTCTGTTTCTCTTAAACCACTGACTATGTGGCATTCTCTTACAGCAGCAATGAGACACTTGATTCAGTTCAATTGATCACTCATGTCCGATTCTTTGCAACCCCAGAGACTGTAGCATGCCAGGCCTCCCTGTCTATCACCAACTCTTAGAGTTTATGTCTGTTGAGTCAGTGATGCCATCCAGTCATCTCATCCTCTGTTGTTGCCTTCTCCTCCCGCCTTCAATCTTTCCCAGCATCAGGGTCTTTTCAAATGAGTCAGCTCTTCGCATCAGGTGGCCAAAGCACTAGAGTTTCAGTTTCAGCATCGGTCCTTCCAATGAATATTAGGATCTTTTCTAGGATTGACTGGTTGGATCTCCTTGCAGTCCAAGGGACTCTCAAGAGTCTTCTCTAACACCATCATTCAAAAGCATCAATTCTTTGGTGCTCAGCTTTCTTTATGGTCCAACTGTCACATCCATATACATGACTACTGGAAAAACCATAGCTTTGGCTAGATGGACCTTTGTTGGCAAAATAATGTCTCCTCTGCTTTTTAATATGCTGTCTAGGTTGGTCATAGCATTTTTTCTAAGGAGAAAGTGTCTTAATTTCATGGCAGCAGTCACCATCTGCATTGATTTTGGAGCTCCCCAAAAATAAAGTCTCTCGCTGTTAGCATTGTTTCCACATTTATTTGCCATGAAGTGATGGGACAAGGTGCCATGATCTTCATTTTTGGAATGTGGAGTTTTAAGCCAACTTTTTCACTCTCCTCTCACTTTCATCAAGAGGCTCTTTAGCTCCTCACTTTCTGTCATAAGGGTGGTGTCATCTCCATATCTGAGAGTATTGGTATTTCTCCTGGCAATCTTGATTCCAGCTTGTGCTTCTTCCAGTCCAGCATTACTCATGATGTACTCTGTGTATAAATTAAATAAGCATGGTGACCATATACAGCCTTGATGTACTCCTTTCCCGATTTGGAACCAGTATGTTGTTCCATGTCTAACTGTTGCTTCTTGACCTGCATACAGATTTCTCAGAAGGCAGGTCAGGTGGTCTGGTATTTATGACCATCTCTTGAAGGATTTTCTACAGTTTATTGTGATCCATACAGTCAAAGTCTTTGGTTGTCAATAAAGCAGAAGTAGATGTTTTTTCTGTATTTCTTGCTTTTTTGATAATCCAACAGATGTTGGTAATTTGATCTCTGGTTCCTCTGCCTTTTCTAAAACCAGCTTGAACATCTGGAAGTTCACGGTTCACATAATGTTATAGCCTGGCTTGGAGAATTTTGAGCATCACTTTGCTAGTGTGTGAGATGAGTGCAATTGTGAAACTGTTTGAGCCTTCTTTGGCATTGCCTTTCTTTGGGACTGGAGTGAAAACTGACCTTTTCCAGTCCTGTGGCCACTGCTGAGTTTTCCAAATTTGCTGGCATATTGAGTGCAGCACTTTACTAGCATTATCTTTTAGGATTTGAAATAGCTCAACTGGAATTCCATCACCTCCACTAGCTTTGTTCATAGTGATGCTTCCTAAGGCCCACTTGACTTCACATTCCAGGATGTCTGGCCCTAGGTGAGTGATCACACCGTCGTGATTATCTGGGTCATGAAGATCTTTTTTATGTAGTTCTTCTGTGTATTCCTGCCACTCTTCTTAATATCTTCTGCTTCTGTTAGGTCCATACCATTTCTGTCCTTTATTGTGCCCATCTTTGCATGAAATTTTCCCTTGGTATCTCTATTTTTCTTGAAGAGATCTCTACTCTTTCCCATTCTATTGCTTTCCTCTATTTCTTTGCACTGACCACTGACAAAAAAGAAAAAGTGAAGTCGCTCAGTCGTGTCCAACTCTTTGCCACCCCATGGACACCAGGCTCCTCCATCCATGGGATTTTCCAGGCAAGAGTACTGGAGTGGGTTGCCGTTTCCTTCTCCAGGGAACTTCCCGACCCAGGGATCAAACCCAGGCCTCCCACACTGTAGACAGACGCTTTCCGTCTGAGCCACCACTTGATCGGAGGAAGGCTTTATTATCTCTCCTTGCTGTTCTTTGGAACTCTGCATTCAAATGGGTGTATCTTTCCTCTTCTCCTTTACCTTTCACTTCTCTTCTTTCCACAGCTATTGTAATGACACACTAATACAGAGTATTCAGGGAGCTAGTCTCATGCCACTCAAGATGTGTCATTACTTTTCTCACTGTTCTTTAGTACTTGTTTCTGATGCCGGGGTCCCCTTTTGTTTGGGTTTTACCACAATATAATTTAAAAATTGTACTCAATGTTGATATGCAAGTAAAAGATTTTCAAGTAACTTTATGGTTTTGTATTTTAGATACAAACACTTGCCTACCTGGATTTATTTTCATGATGCAACTCAGGTTGCTGTTGCTGTTGTTGGTCAGTTGCTAAGTTGTGTCCAACTCTCTGCAAACCCATGAACTGCAGCACCTATAGCATTATTGTTTTTCCAAATGATGAGCTAGCTGTCTATTCGTTCAACCATCTCTGTTTCCTACTGATTGAGAAATATTCAAAATTCTCATCTGTTTTGGTGTTTACATCATAGCCCTGTACCTGCTCCAGCAACAAACTACTTTCTTTAATATAATTTTTTTAAATTTATTTTTAATTAGAGGATAATTGCTTTACAATGTTGTGTTGGTTTCTTCAGTACAGTGTCAATCAGCCATAAGTATACACATATCCCCTCCTTCTTGTTTTATTATACATTTTAATGGCTTGTAGTTCTATTCTACACCTATTCATTTCTTTGTCAAAATGTTGCTCATTCTTCTCCCATGTTTATTTTTCCCAAGAGCTTCTGTATATGTAACTTTAAATTATATTGCCATTAACACCCATATCCCCAACCCCAAAACTACAGAAACAAAACAAATAACCACAATAGCAAAATTATCTGATGATATTTTAGGGGAGTTAATATTAGCTTTGTAGATCCGTTTAGACAGGAAATGGCAGATTTGTAATATTAAATAAAAATAAACTTGGAGGAAGCATCCTGTTTGAATTTAAGATTTACTTTTCAGTTACAGTAAAATAATTGTGGCAATGTGTATGGGCAAAGCAATGGACATATAGATCATTCAAATAGAAGAGAGAGTCCAGAAATAGAATCATAACAATATGGCTAATTTTTTGCAAAGGTGCAAAAGCAATCGAAAGGTGAAAGGATAGTTTTTTTCAATAAATGATGTTGGAACTACTGGGCATCGGTATGGGGGAGGGGGCTAGGGGGAGAACCTGACCTACTGATAATATAAGTTTACAATGATAAAGTGAATAAGTTCTGAGGAATTTAATGCACAGCTTGGCAATTACAATAGACAATCCTGTATTCTACACTTGAAAATTGATGAGAGAGTAGATATTAAGTGTTCTAGCACAAAAAAGAAATAGCAACAACCCAGATAGGAAATGAGTTTGAATACATGTATATGTATATCTGAATCACTGTACTCTACACCTTAAAGTAACACAACATTGTAAATCAACTATGCTGCTACTGCTGCTGCTAAGTCACTTCAGTCGTGTCCGACTTTGTGCATCTCCATAGATGGCAGCCCACTAGGCTCCTCTGTCCCCGGGATTCTCTAGGCAAGAGTACTGGAGTGGGTTGCCATTGCCTTCTCCAGTGCACGAAAGTGAAAAGTGAAAGTGAAGTCACTCAGTCGTGCCCGACTCTTAGCGACCCCATGGACTGCAGCCTACCAGGCTCCTCTGTCCCTGGGATTTTCCAGGCAAGAGTACTGGACTGGGTTGCCATTGCCTTCTCAACTATTCTGCAATATAAAGTAAAAACTTAAAAAAAAAAAAAAACAGAACAGCAATTATGTGACATAACAGAGGTGTGAACTAATGCTACAATGGCAATCATATTTCAGTATATAAGTGTATCGAGTCAACACATTGTATACCTTAAACTTATACAATGTTATTTTTCAATTACATTTCAGTATAAAAGGTGAGGAGGAACAATGGGGACCTAAACATTACAATTTATATGAGGGCTTCTCTGGTGGTTCAGATGGTGAAGAATGTGCCTGAAATGCAGGAGACCTAGGTTCAATCCCTGGGTCTGGAAAATCCCCTGGAGAAGGAACTGGCAACCCACGACAGTATTCTTGCCTAGAGAATCCCATGAACAGAGGAGCCTGGTGGGCTATAGTCCATGGGGTTGCAAAAATTAGACACAACTGAGTGAATAACACACACACAACTCAAAATGGAGCAGAGGTCTAAATGTAAAACAAACCATTAAAATTTTAGAAGAAAATATAGGCAAAACCTGGGTATAGGTGAAGAATTCTTAGACATGACAGAAAACCATGACCCATAATTATAAATATATATGGTATATATTATTTGGCCATAGAAAAGAATGAAAGAGATTACTTGGATCAAAAATATATACATGAAAATTTGTTTCATGTTTGTCATCATTAATCATTAAAAAATTCAAATCAGTACCACTAAGAGATACCACTACATACTTATTAGGATGGGAGAATTAAAGTTGAAATTTAAAAAATGGTTAAAACTATAATAAGGCCAATTCTTGGCAAGAACACAGAACAACTGCAACTCTCAAACACTAGTGGTGGAAATGCAAAAGGATATAGTCACTCTTAAAAGACTTTCCCATTTTGTTATTTGCTATTTACACTTTTAGCCTAACAGGATCTCCCTAAAGAGATTTCAAATTTCTAAGTGTAGAAGATATGTTTTTACAATTCTAATTACTGCAGAAGTCTGTTTCTAAAGTTCAAAATTTATTCTTAAATTCTAAAAACTTTCTCCTTTGAAAGACAGTGAATTTTTTATATGTGATTTATATTGATGATGATGATAATCTTGATGAATATTTCCTGACCCTAAGTACACAGCAGCATAAAGGAAATGTAAAAACAGGCACAGAAACCAGGTTAAGTCAACCTTCTATCACCCCTCATTTTTTTGGTGTTAAGAAGAAGAGTATAAATTGAAAACGGGAATTTTGTGCCTCTATTTCATATATGAAATATTCAGAGTAGGATGATAGTGACCTTAGTGAAAGGAAGATAAGTGACTGATCTGGGTGTTTACTTCTCTCGATAATGTATCACTTGAAGCTTCTCAGGTGGTTCAGTGGTAAAGAATCCTCCTGCCAATGCAGAAGACGCAAGAGATGTGGGTTCGATCCCTGGGTTGGAAAGATCGCTGGAGTAGGAAATGGCAACCCACTCCAGTACTCTTGACTAGCAAACTCCAGGAACAGAGCCAGAGAGTCAGACATGACTGAGCAACTGAGCAGTCACACCTGCATCACAAACGTAACACCTGCCTGATTGTTTTTGTCACTTTGTTAGATTGATGCTGTTTTTGTCACTTCTAACTCAGCAGATTCTTGGTGGAGGCCTCTGGAGAAAAGCTGCCCAGATGACAAACAGGGATTTTGGATCTTACACATGGTTAGTATTCTGGCCAACTTTATTTCCTTTCTATTCTGCGCTCATTTATAAACCTCTTAGAAAGATGAAAAGAGAAAATCTACTGGGTAAACATTAAAAAAAAAAAAAACTCAAGGAAACCAACACAAAGGAGACAACTCTAGCTTTTTATTAAGTTGCTCAAAATAAATGGAACAGGTGAAAACGTTATACCCTCTTCATCAAGCTACAAAGAAGTGTATTGAACTCTAAGCATGATAGTGACTTGGAATGAATGAGTTTAGTAAAATTTCAATAGAGTTAAGTGAGAGAAATGTAAAATATGAAAACGCTAACATGTTTTTCAAAATATTTCCTCATAGTTTAGCGAAAATGGTGAATAAAGTCTTCATCATCAATGTTTAAAAGGGGTTCTGTCTTTTATAATCAGTTCCATTGTGTTTTCAAGCTACTGTGAAATACCCTTTTCCAACAACTGAGACATTCAACAGGAGGCATGTATATTTAGAGGAAAAAATTCTGGTGAATACTTGGAACATTAGAATTACAGAAAGTCTGGTATCAAAGTAGTTTGTTAATCCAAACCAGCATAAGAATGTATCACATAGAAGTCAATTGACTTTAAGTAAGATGTATATTTAGCCTGCACTAGTACAAGCTGAAACTCCAGTACTTTGGCCACCTCATGAGAAGAGTTGACTCATTGGAAAAGACTCTGATGCTGGGAGGGGTTGGGGGCAGGAGGAAAAGGGGACGACAGAGGATGAGATGGCTGGATGGCATCACTGACTCGATTGACGTGAGTCTGAGTGAACTCCGGGAGTTGGTGATGGACAGGGAGGCCTGGAGTACTGCGATTCATGGGGCCACAAAGAGTTGGACACGACTGAGCGATTGAACTGAACTGAACTGAGTAGTCACTGTTCACTGAAAGTTAAGATTAAATGCATTGTTTAGATTTGAGTAATCAATATATGTGGTCATCTGCTTTTGGAGCAGGAATTTACAGTGCCAGCTAAGGAACTTCTTGTGCTGAAAGAATGAAAGAAAGAAACCCTTTACAACCTGTCTGTTCCTCTGCTTACAGCTAAAACTCTGAACAAAATACAAAAGCTACTTTTTAAGGACTCTGAAAAGTTAACAATAGAATGCAGGTTGGTAAGAGGAGCCACAGTTTGAAGAATAATCTATAACTCTAACTCTAGTGAGACTCGATTAGGAACAATAATAAAAACAAGCAAACATGAGATATGAAGTTTTTTTTTCCCCCATCTCAAATTGAGTTCTGGATGGAAAAATATAGTGTCTCTTAAAAATCATAACCACAGGCTTGCTGTCATACACAGTTATGTGTCTACGTTTATACTACTTCTGTTATTATGGAAACTTCGAACTGGCAAATGATAATAAAAATTGAATCTCTTATAGTAACTTTCCTGTGCTATCTGGCAGGAAAAACAATTAAACTTGATATTGAGAAACTAACCTTCAATTAATGCATCATGTTACTGTTGCATAAGTAGGTCCACTAAGCTTTAGTATGCAACTCAAAATTACAAAGATATATGAGGAAATATTATGGCGATTGCCAGCAGAAATTAAAGAGAGCAACACAGGACAAGACATTTAGACAATAAAATCAACAAAGCAAAGCATCAGATTTAAAAAACATACAATATCCTGACTTTGATTCTAACAAATGAACCTATACCTCATTGCAGTGATGCTGCAGAACACTGAAGTCTAAATGAAAAGAAAAAAAAATGAGAATGCTATCACAAAGAATGTTCTTAGACTGAGGGCAGAATTGTAACAAAAACAGAAATATTCTAAAAGAGCTGAGAAAAATAACTGAAAATGTATGATTTTCTGTCAAGGTGAAATGTTCAAGGAAGACATAGAAATATAGACCAGTTTCAGGTAATCAAAATTCAGAGAGATTATTGCTAACATTACCAAACTGAAAGATCCTCCATAGACATCTCTAAAGAAGGAGAACGTTTTAGGTAACATATCATATTAGTAAGCAGTAATCAGGATGTACTGCTAGAAGATTGAAGAAACCATCTATCTTTTCCAAATCAGAAAGAAAAAAGAAAACAAAACCTCTACCAATTTCAAGCAATAGACAAAAAGGACAAATTAAAAAAAATCAGAGAAAATAGAAATCATAAATATAAGTAGTAGAAACAAATCCAACAAACAAATCTGAACAAATTCAAAGGCCAACCTGGATGGCCCCAGAGACTATAATAACAATTAAGTTAGAAAGAGAAAAATAGCATATGATATAATTTATATGTGAAATCTAAAAAAGGGAACAAATGAACTTATTTGCAAAACAGAAACAGAGTCATGGATATAGAGAATAAACTTATGGTTAGCGGGGAGAAAGCAGGAAAGGAAGTGGGGGGATAAATTGGGAGATTGGGATTGACATATACACAGTACTATGTATAAAATAGATAACTAATAATTGCCTACTCTATAGCACAGCAAACTCTTCTCAATGGTCTGTAATGACCTATATGTGAAAGAAATTTAAGAAAGAGTGGATGTGTGTAAATACATATAACTGATTCACTTCACTGTATGCTTGAAACTAACACAACATTGTAAATCAACTATACTCCAATCAAAATAAAAAAAAAAACAAAACACAAATCTT
>SJYQ01003397.1:140350-157296 GCA_006410935.1 Redunca redunca | reverse complement strand
AAAAAAAAAAACACACAAATCTTACTCACCTTAATTAATAAACAAAAAAGAACAGACAGGACATTTCAAGCATAGAATATCCACAAAATGAGATGCCATATAGCAGCTAGTAGATGAATAACAATATAAGTTGTTAAAGAATGTATATGTTATGACATTATTTACTTATATGTGCATGTGTGTAAAACACATCTACAGCAGATCATAACTAAGTAATAAAAAAGGGAAAAATCATAGGTACTGTAGTACTGGGAGTTTCTCAGGCTTATATGTGTCTTTTTCTGGGAATGATGTTATCTGAGTTCCTTTGTATAGTGAAAGAATAAATCATTAGAGTCATTATAAGATTGATTTGGCAAGAGCCTTTTCTGTTCTTCAACTCCAACTGGCAGAAACTTGTCTAATTTGTGAATCCCAGGATGTGTTACTTCCTTTTTGAAGTCACATTATTTATTTTCTACAGACATTAATTTTATGTCATTTTCTCTCTAGCTAATTAGAGTACTTTCAAGTTCAATCTATTGTTCATTTTGGAGTTTATAAATCCTCTGCAGCTTAAACTTCCTTTCTAGATTTGAACATATTTTCAAGGGTCTTTATTCTCCCTTCCACCACAACTTACAGAATGTGCAGTTGAAAGAGAGCCTAACCTTTTATCTGTCATGCTGCAAGTTCCAATATTATCTGCACAGCCATACATAAGCAGAATATTTTTGATGATATAAAGGGTAAAAATCTATATATATATATATAAACACACACATAAAATATTATTGTATAGTTGATATTACATATAAACTAAGATCATGGCATTTGGTCTCATCACTTCATGGGAAGTAGATGGGGAAACAGTGGAAACAATGTCAGACTTTATTTTTGGGGGCTCCAAAATCACAGCAGATGGTGATTGCAGCCATGAAATTAAAAGACGCTTACTCCTTGGAAGGAAAGTTATGACCAATCTAGATAACATATTGAAAAGCAGAGACATTACTTTGCCAACAAAGGTCCGTCTAGTCAAGGCTGTGGTTTTTCCAGTGGTCACGTATGGATGTGAGAGTTGGACTGTGAAGAAAGCTGAACACCGAAGAATTGATACTTTTGAACTGTGGTCTTGGAGAAAACTCTTGAGAGTCTCTTGGACTGCAAGGAGATCCAACCAGTCCATTCTAAAGGAGATCAGTCCTGGGTGTTCTTTGGAAGGATTGATGCTAAAGCTGAAACTCCAATACTTTGGCCACCTCATGTGAAGAGNAGAACTTCATCATCCTTACCAATTATTTCAGTGAGGATATATATACCAATTTAGTTCAATCAGGGTCTTTGCTGTGACTTATTAGTTACATATCAGAGTAGACAATGTCTTTAGCCCAAAATATTTAAATTTATATGATATAAATATGAGACCACTGACAGCCATCTGGACTGCAAAGAGAAAAAAGACTACTGTCTAAGAATTGGAGATCAAGAATGAAAGCAACAGAGAGAGAAGAGCAGGAGCCCCAGTGACAACGTTTGAGGCCCCAGACCCAGTAAACAGAGATCAGTAAGCTTGGAGATACAGAGCCTGCACACTTCCATATGATTCAAATTTGACTAAACCAAGCTGTACCTAGGTATACTAAATCACAGGAGTACTTTTTTTTAAGCTACTTAGGACGGGATTTCTGTCACTTGCTATCAATGGGCTCAGAATGATACTAGCTGTGATTCTTTATTTCTAAACTTTTAATTGAAATATTTGGGCTTCTCTGGTGGCTCAGACAGTTAAGAATTCACCTGCAATGCAGGATACCTGGGTTCAATGCCCTGAGTCAGGAAGATTCCTTGGGGAAGAGAATTGCTACCCACTCCAGTATTCTTGCCTGGAGAATCCCATGGACAGAAGAGCCTGGTGGGCTACAGTCCATGGGATTGCAGAGTCAAACACGACTGACAGACTAACACATTCCCTTTTCACTATAGGATATATACAGAAATAGATATCACTAGTATTCAGTTTTTAAGTTCTTAAAATGTACACAGTCTATTAAGCAGCACCCAAATCAAGAAACAGAATACTCTGAACACCTCCCAAACTCTTTTGTGCCCCTTCTAGTTGTTGATCTTTTTAAGAGTAACTATACTGTCATTTTCGGCTTTTTCAACATTTTATTATGAAAAATTTAAAACATACTGAAACTTTGATAAAACTTTTATGATGAACAGGTACATAGCCACCATATAGATTCTACAACTGAAATTTACTATAGTTGCTTTATCATATATCTAGCTATCTAGTAGTCTCTCGGCCCATCTATGAATTCACCTTGCTTTTTTGAAACACTCAAGGTAAGTAGGTCATATGACCATATTTCCTTCAAGTTCTTCATCTTGCAGAGCCTTAAATAGAATCCATATCTTCTTTTTAGGAAAAGCTTACATAAAGTGAAAAGTACAATCAACCCTGGATTTCTCAGGTGGTACAGTGGTAAAGACTCCACCTACCAGCGTAGGAGATGCAAGAGATGTGGGTTTGATCCCTGGATCAGGAAGACCCCTGGAGGAGGAAGTAGCAAACCCACTCCTGTATTCTTGCCTGGGAACTTCCCCAACAGGGGACACTGGAGGGCTACAGTCCATGGGGTCGCAATGAGTCAGACACAACTGAGCACAGGCACTCAAGCGCAGGCACACACACACACAGACACACACAATCTATCAATCAATCCTTGAACTCTCTTAGAAGCAGAATGAGGTAAAGTTTTGCTTTGTTTTATTTCATGGTGTTTAAAGGGGTTGTCTAAAAGTTAAAACAAAAAGTCAGAGAGGTGATGTGTCTTTTTTTTGTTTGTTTGTTTTTAGCTAGATCATCTAAGCACCATTTCAAATAATGATCACACTCTCTTTTCTTCCTCTTTGAGTAATCTGGGAAATGTCAAGAACACTAATATTACAAATTAATCATATTTAATTGTTTTAGGTGAGAACTAAGTTGACCTGGACCTTTCAATATTAGACAATAGTTTTCTATAGAAAAGGCTTTTGTAACATCAAAGCCACAGAAGAGACTAAACATGCTTAGTGATCAGCCTGCATGGTTCTACTTGCTGTTGATATCAATTCACTCCAAAGATGACCAGTGGAGCAATAGGCCTTTTAAGCAACTGACAGCCTATAATCTTTGGTATAATATCTGGAAAGAAGTAAGAACAATTGGTATTCCATACATTAAGTTAACTTTTTGTTTGCTGGGATAACGTTGTTGCTATTCAGTTGCCCAGTTGTGTCCTACTCTGCGACCCCATAGACTGCAGCATGCCAGACCTTCCTGTCCCTCCCCATATCCTGAAGTTTGCCTAAGTTCATGTCCATCGCATCTGTGATGCCATCCAGCCATCTCATCCTCTGACAACTTCTCTTTCTGCCCTCAATCTTTCCCAGCATCAGGGACTTTTCCAATGAGTCAGCTGTTTGAATCAGATGATCAAAATACTTGCATCAGTTCTTCCGAGTATTCAGGGTTGATTTCTTTTAAGATTGATTGGTTTGATCTCCTTGCTGTCCAAGAAACATTCAGGAGTCTTCTCCAGCACTACAGTTCAAAGGTATCAATTCTTCGGCATTCTACCTTCTTTACAGTCCAGCTCTCAAAACTGTACATGACCACTGGGAAGACCATAGGCCTGACTATATGGACCTTTGTCAGCAGAGTAGTGTCTCTGCTTTTCAACATACAGTCTAAGTTTGTAATAGCTTTCCTGTCAGAAAGCAATCATCTTCTGCTTTCATGGCTGCAGTCACCATTTGCAGTGATTTTAGAGCCCAAGAAGAGGAAATCTCTCACTACTTCTACCTTTTGCCCCTTTATTTGACATGAAGTAATGGGGCTGGATGCCATGATCTTAGCTTTTTAAATACTTAGTCTTAAGCTGGCTCTTTCACTGTCCTCCTTCACCCACAGTTTTCTTCACTTTCTGTCTTTAGAGAGGTATTATCCTCATACCTGAGATTGTTGATGTTTCTCTTGCCTATTTTGATTCCAGCTTGTAACTCATCCAGCTCGGCATTTCTCATGATGTGCTCAGCAGCATATAGATTAAACAAACAGGGTGACAGCAGACAGCCCTGCCATACTCCTTTCTAAATCTTGAACCAGTCAATTGTTCCATACAGGGTTCTAACTGTTGCTTCTTGACTTGCATACAGGTTTCTCAGGAGACAGGTAAAATAGTCTGGTATTCCCATCTCTTTAAGAGCTTGCCATAGTTTATTATGATCCACACAGTCCAAGTCTTTGCATAGTCAATGAATTCAGACATAGATGGTTTCCTGGAATTCCCTATCTTTCTCTATGATCCAGTGAATGCTGGCAATTTGACCTCTGGTTCTGTTTCTTTTTCTAAACCCAGCTTGAACATCTGGAAGTTCTTGGCTTGCATAATGCTGAAGCCTAGCATGCAAGATTTTTAGCATGACCTTACTAGTATGGGAGATGAGTGCAATTGTCCGATGGATAGCACATTCTTTAGTGATACCTCGGGAACTGGGATGAATATTGACCTTTTCTAGTCCTGTGGCCACTGCTGGGTCTTCCAGATATGCTGACATATTGAAGAGTGGAGGACTGGGTTAATAATCAAACTCAAATTATTTAAGTGCTTATTCTCACATAAGGTTTCTCACTTCAAATCTGTAATAGGTGCAATCTATTTATAAAAGGAAGGTTTTGATAATGAACTGTGTTGATAAATGCATCATGCTTTTGAATGAAAAAATAACCTATTTCACTTATGTCATGAGTAAGACATTATATATCCGTGTGTGTGTGTATGTGTGTGTATATATATATATATATATATTTGAAACTCTGATAAGGTGAATAATTCATTGACCAAACAGCCTTAACATTTTCCTCAACTTGACAAAACTTTAGGCAGAATTATTCTTGCCTCTAAGTCACTGGCCTCTCTTTTCCTATTCACTTTGAAAAATCTATAATTGTAATTTTTTTCTCTGTACCTCTGAAATGTAAATCTCTTTTAAAGTATTTTACCCATTTTACAACCCAGGGATGCCTTTTAGATAAGTAATTAATTACAAGTGTGTGAGTGGCAGGGTGACTACTACAGAATGTAATGACCCTATGACAAGGGAGGGCAGCTGAAGGAAGAGAAGTGAGACATTGAGAGAAAGGAGGAGTGAAGCGTAACCTGCAATGAGAGAGTCAAGTAGGAACCAACCCATACAAAACATCAGAGGCTATACTGAATGTATGTATCCTAAAGCAACCGAAGCCATCAGAGTTTGGGAAAGTAGACGTCAGCCTTTACTATTTCTTTAGAATAAAGTAAGACCCTCTAGTGGCACTGAGGATGTGAATAGAGAAGGGCAGAGTATATAAGGGGTTTCAATTAGCAGGCCAGTGTGGTAATTTAGATAAGACAATAGCTGGATTTTGATGGTAGAGATGGAAAGGAATGAACATGCTTTAAATATTTATGAGGCAACAATAGAAAACCTTGGAATAAATTAATTTAGAAGATGACAGAGAAAGAGCAAAGCTGAGTCTCAGGTTTGCAATTGAATGTGAACAGAGCTTCCATTCACTGAGAAATAGAATATGTACCAGGACCAGCCTTGGGTCAAAGGAGGAACTGATTTGGGAGATGTATATAGAAAGCATGTCTCAATTATGTCCTGCTCTTTGTGACCTGCCAGGCTTCTCTGTCCATGGGATACTCCAGGCAAGAATACTGGAGTGGGTTGCCATTTCCTCCTCCAGGGGATCTTCTGACCCAGGGATGGAACCCACTTCTCTTGTGTCTCCTGTGTTGGTAGGCAGATTTTGTACCACTGAGTCACCTGGGAAACCCACAAAAGAAGGGATGCAGCAGTCATAAAAGGAAGTCAGTGACTCTTAAAGGTACAAGAAAAGAATCAGAGAAACATGTGTGGACAAAGACTTTGCAATTGCCATTCAGGGAAAGAAGTCTTATTATCTGTTCATAACCTGATTTGGGGGGGAATCTATATTAACAAAACAAAACAATTAAAAACAAATAGCAGGGAAAGGTTATCTTAGTGTCTTTCATTCTTTCACTAATGCAACAAGAAGATTTATTAAGCACCAAGTACCAGAAAGTTTAAGTCTAGATTTTAGAATCATCCAATGTTGCTCATTTTCCGACACCACGTTTAGTTCACTCTTTATTCATGATTCAGATTTTACGGAACTTCCTACTGGGAAAAAAAGGGCTACTCAAAGGACATGAGTTTGCAAGAGTCATTTTGGCATTTAGATGTCCATTACAACATAATTAATTTGCATGCTAGTTTTATATATGTCTTCAGCTTAAAAAATGTGAATTTATTCCAGATATATGGGACTACTCAGAGTAATCTAACAGCTCTCTGGGTAGTTTACACTCAAGGGCTTTTATCCGTCAAAAATTGATGGAAAATCGTTCCTATTGGCCAGATTCACAAAATGTGCCAATACACATTCAATGCAATGTCTTTAATGAAAAGACACCTCAGCTGAGAAATAAAACTGTAGTGTTTCCATAAATATCCTTGAGGAAGCATTTTTGAACCATTCCATACTTGGGTTATTTTTATAGTGTTAGGCTTAGTTCACTTATCCCATGAATACCATTTAACATTATTTGAATTAACACTCACCCTTTAAGATCTTATGCTACTAGCATTTAACTACTTTGTTGATTGGCTAATTCATCTTCCACTAATGTTTCCAGCATGCAGACTTGACAGACTATTACCCAACTTGTAAATGGATTTTTTGGTGTTTTAAAGTCAGAAGTGATTTGACATAACATGACCTATAATTAAATAAACAGTTTAAAAGCGATATGTCAACTCACTGTGCTATTTTGTTGATTTTTAGTTAGTGCCTAGTGACATGCAAAGGATTTTTTTTTAAGTAGCCACGTTTACCACACCTATGAATGATGTGGTGTGAATGCCTAGAAAATATTTTAAAGTAAGGCAGACCATGGATTGAATCACTGCCAGTCCGTCAGTCTTTGTCTCTCTTCTTTAGTTTCATACACAGCACAATTACTCTGAGAATTAGGCATAATGTTTATAAAATATCTACACAGTGGTTAGCAAAAAGAAAGGGCCTCAGTAATAGATAATGAGAAATGATAATAAAATTATAATTACAAATAGTTATCATTATTATTTTTAGCCATAGCAGCTTCTGAAATCTTTTGCAGAAAAAGCACCGTTTATTTGGTATTTCGAGAAGATCCATGTGCTATAGAACTACAATCTTATACAATCAGTTTTATTTTATTTTATTTTTTAAGTAAAAATCACAAAAAAAACAAAATTAGGTGCAGGGCCTTAGAAAACACCATGCTAACTGAGGAGCCCTGAAGCTTAAGCTTTATTAACTTCACAGTAAATAAACCTCTAACGGAAGCAGACAAGGGTTTATAATCTGGAAAATCTGTTCCATAACAGTAATTAATAGTTCTCCCCCTCAGGAATGAAACAGAACTGCAGTTCAATGATGCTCATCTCTCTAAGGATGTCCATGCTCTTTCTCACATGCCTTTATTTAAATTTTGAAAATTACATCAGAACAGGGCACACAGGCCACTGAAGTTCCACTGATACACATGAATATATGCTTGCATATACATTCTGGGACATCAGTGACAAATATGCAACAGTAAAGTTTGGAGAAAATCAGAGTGGGGGAAAGAGAATTCGCAAATTGGACCTAGACTTGCATTTCAATGGACAGAAATTTTTCAAGTGTCAATGAAACAATTTCAAATGTCAATTCAACTCAGCTTAGCAAACATTATTTACTTTGAATCAAATAAACCAAACCAATAAGATCTGTCTGAGAAATCTTCATAAAGAAAGTTATCAGTTTAGCGTCAAAAGATTTGATTTGAATCCATCTAATTAAACTTCTTTTGCTATATCCATTGCCAAAATAGGCTTTCTTCTTTTCTTGAAGGGTTTTCTGTAAAGTCCCAATGTTGTCTCTAAAATGCATCATTAGAAAAAATGAAATATGTCTTGACAAGAGATTGCAAAGAGTCATTTAAAGAATAAAAATTTTAAAAAGTCAGTAAATAAATAAAATGCATTATAATAGAAGATCTTTTCTCCATACTACTACCCATAACTCCAAGTTATGAGATGCAGGAACAGTGAAATGATATTAATTCATTTAGAGTACTGTTTTAAGGAAGCAATGCCTTGAACTGGAGTGGCTAGGCCTGAATACAAGATAGGGAAATGAAGTTCAGATGCCATGCACCTTCAAGTCACATGTGGCAGAGACAAAAGTTTTAAATCCAAATTTCCACAGATCTGTCTGTTTTCAAAACACATTTTTTTCCATTCTCCTGTGCAGTTCTGTGTCCTTCCTGATTATTTCTCTGTTTTTCTCTCACCTAATAATATAACTTGCTAGAAATCTCTAAAATGTTTATTGCACAGGTCCTTAGAAAATTGTAATTTTTAAGTGATGGCAATGGCTTTTTGCATAGCTCACTCAGCAGAATACCCAGAGTTTTACTATATTTATTAAATTATCTTCTTATTCTAGAATTTAAGTAGTTTTGTATTCTGAGTCACAAATGAAAGCTCATTAATTTATATTTCAATACTTTTTATTTTATAATTTTGAAAGTGATTATATAGCATTTTCTTTAGAGTAGCTATTGGGTTGGCCAAAAATTTTGTTTGGGTTTTTCTGTAACATTTTATAGAAAAATCCCAACAAACTTTTGGCCAAATAAAGAAAAATTTAGTAAACAAATTAACAGTAAATACAGCTTGATAGGGGGCTTTCTTAAACTACTTCATAGATGGAACTTTTCAATCACCATCAAATAATTTGCACTCACCCACTTTCTTACAAAGGCAACCATATGTTAATTGGAAACTGTTCCTATATCTTTATTTTAAAATAAGGACATTAACTTTAAATGTTTCCAAGTCATTTTTATGCCCTCTAAGACATTCTCCCAAAGATCTGGTTTATTTAATTCCAGATACTTCATTTACAGTAAAGGAAAATATTTTAACACTTAATTTATTTATTAATCCAATTAATTTTTCCTCGAAGATACCATTAAAAAACTTTTTTGTTTTTACCATAATCAGCCTCCACTTACAATTTTTATGTCACATTTAGTATTAGCACACCTTTCTCTGACCTTTCTCCCTTCTAAGCCTGTCCTACAGAGAACTATTTGTTGTGGCCTCTTATTTCTACTTTGCTCTGCTTATCTCTCTTATTTTCTGTATTGTCACATTGCTTATTTGTTGCCATTATCCTCAGCTGGTGCCAGGATAACACTCTAAGGAGACAACATTTTTGCATCTCCATCCATGGTCAAAACCAGTGACCCATTTCTTAAAGCCAATCCTTTCTATTGGGTGAACATGGAAAAGGGTAAAAATCTAAGTGCTCATAATGTCTCAGTCTGATACTGACTTCACATAAGTAGTTGGATCTGGTAGGTCAATCAAAAAGCATATTCTTTTAGAACTTTTTGAGTGATCACACTAAAGTACTTGAAAACTTCCAGGTTCATGATTTTGGCTAGGTAAAACCTTGAGATAACTACCAATGTATTATAGATATGACCGTTTTGCTAGAACATTGATTTTTTTTAAAGTTGGGACACTACTTTCACTAATCCTTCCAATAATTATTCCTCCTAGCACTCAGTTTGGCTTCTCAGATCTTTTCTACTTGTGAAAGTTTTAATAGAGCACTGAGTGAAATCAGGCAGAAATGTGTAATTTTTCTTTCAAATTCAAATCACTCTACAACTTCAGTATTGCAATTAACAGATTTTATAAGCTAACAAGAAATACTTAATATATTTTCAAATTAAATTTATAGAAATGTAAAACTGACAGTGTCTTTACAATGTAAGTGTTCCTTCATCTGTAAAATGCAGGTAACGCAGTTATTATACAGAACTGTTCTAAACACACCTACTGTGCTTGGAATAGGGGCACTGCACAATGTTTTGTTGGTTCCTTTCTTTTCTTACCCCTTATTTTACATACAGACAAACACACACAAAGTGGAAAACTGTATATATTCACATTTACTTGAAGATGTTTATTTAATGTAAATAGTGTTTTTAAAATTATTTCATTTAAATTTACACTAATGAGAACTATAATACACTTCTTTCCTACTTTGTAAGGAAGAGNAAATAGTGTTTTTAAAATTATTTCATTTAAATTTACACTAATGAGAACTATAATATACTTCTTTCCTACTTTGTAAGGAAGAGCATATCTGTTTCATTGCTATTTTTGTTGATGTGTTCTTAATCTCGAAAGAGGTTCTCATCATTTTAATTCATCTTGAAAAAATGTGTTTTGTTTATATAACCACAAAGCCACAATGTGTGTGGATATGAATGTGTGGCTCTGTGAGCACAGAGGTCAGTCTTTCTTTGAGGCTCTGAATACACTACTAAGGTCCATGAGGGCAGGAACATTGCGTGGGACTCTGATTGGCTTAATTTCATAATTTTAATTCTTTCAGAAATAGCACCTAACAGATTCATATTGTAATTTTTATTTTAGAAATAACACATATTAAGGAAGAAAATACCAAATACAGGACCAAATGAAGAAAGAAAAATGCCCTACATCTAATAGAGCTTATGCAACCTTCAAAAATAAGTCTTGACAATTGGCAATAACTGTTATTATTTATTCTTAATGTTTGGATTTTTGCCAGCCTGTTCTGCACTTACATAATGCATGTACACGAACACGTGGGTGTTTGTGCATACAGGTGCATACACACGCATGCTCTCACACACACCACCTCACTGTCTCATTGATGTACTGTTGACCAGAGAGAATAGTTTATGGTTCACTTTGATTCCATTCAGACTTACTTGCTTACTTTTTGTATTGATTCTTACATCTCCTCATTGCCGTATTGTTGACACTTGTGCAGCACTGGCAGAAAGACTGGAGCACTGGCTAAAACAGAGCAAATGAGTAGGCTTGACTTTAATTTTATGATGATTAACTTTTCTCTGTACAATCTGAGTTGATGTAGACTTTGTTCACTATTCAGAGAACTGCAGGATATTAAAGTTGCCATCTTTGTTTAGCTTTCATATCATCTATCTTTTACTTCTTAACAATTCATGAAGTAAGTTGTCATCATTAATAATAGCATCAACATACAGAGACTTATAGAAATCAAAGTATACCCCAGACCTTGTGGCTAAGAATGAGGTCACACAAATAGTTCAGTCTGAAACTTACTGTCTCAGTATCTCCAAGGTCTGCAGGTCTTCTTTCAGATCCCTCTAGTCGACCTCTGAAAGTTCTGAAGTCTGAAATGGTATTTCAGATGCATTTTCCATAACTACTAACAGGAAACCTGATGGGTAATGAGAGATTCTAGCTAAACCTACCTCCCAGACATCGCTTAGGGAGTGGTAGAGAATGAAGAATTTGATCAGATATTACTGGTGATCAGGTATCCAGGGCAAGAATTCTGCTTAAACTAAATTAGCAGAGTTCTTGCTAAGACTGGATTTTATAATGAAGTGCACAGATGGGCACCAGGAGGAGGATCAGCAGCCTGACTACAGCTTGGTTCAAGCAAACTATCTTTGTCACCATGTCACTCTAGAGATATCCTTAATCATTCACAGTACTAATGGATTCTTCGGGTTTTAAAGATTTAGTTATATCATCTTCAGATGAAAGGTATTATCCCTCCCTATGCAATATATGTTTATTCTTGCTTTATTTAAATTTTAGTCTTAATCACTTAACAGTTAATTTGTAATTCTTATATTTTCTGTTAACATTGACACATGCATGTAGTAAAAAGGAGAAACCGAAAACTCTAAAAGTATAATTGTGGGTATACAGTGAAGAGTAAGTTACCCTGAGGGCCATCATCCAAAGAAGATGCAGCAATATATACTCATACCAAGACGGTTTGAAAGTACCTCTTGACAGAACTTTTACCAGCATATAGGTAATGCTTGCAATCTTTATGAGAAATAGATATTATAAAAGAGGTGTGATTGACATAATTTGCATTTTTCAAGTATGTGTGACAAGCATATTTCTGTTTTTGTATACTATCTCTGTTTCTCATATATGAATAACATGTGAATAACTACTGCTGTAAAAATAAAGTACTACAGATAAGCACATATGACTTCAGATCATTAACCTTGATTATTATTTTTATTACCTACTTTTTAATACATGCACACACACACACACATACAGATACACATAAAACATAGGATTGTTTGGGTGTGTTTTTGTTTTTCAGAAGTGTTATTTTTTTATGAATTATCCTTCAACCTGCCTTTTATTTGCAGCAATATCTTGAAGTTTTATTTATGTATGTATGTGTGCTCCATTGTTCTGTCACGTCTGACTCTTTGCACCCATGGACTGTAGCCCACCAGGCTGTCCATGGAATCTCCAGGGAAGAATACTGGAGTGGGCTGCCATTTCCTCTTCCAGGGGATCTTCTCAACCCAGGGATCGAACCTGTGTCTCTGGGTCTCTTGCATTAGCAGGCAAGTTTTTACCCCTGCGCCACCTGAGGTACGTGTAGATCTACTTTTTGCTCTTAACTGCTACATGTTATTCCATTGTATAAAACACATTTTAATTAGACTTTTCTCTTCTGATAGTAATTTGGATTGTTTAAAATTAATATCCTGTAAATGTTTCAGCTGGTGTATATATGAATGTTTCTCTGGAGTAGGAAAAATTAAAAGGAATTGTCATATAGTATGCATATTTAAAATGTTTAAATATTGTTAGATTTCCATTCAAAGTGACTGCTTAAAGTGTTACAGCCTCTAGCAGTGTATGGCTGTATCTTTATATATTTATCTATAGTTTATATACTTAAGCTTTTTGATTTTTGCCAACATAATGGGTTAGAGATATTATTTAATAGATATTTTAATTTGCATGCTCATTGTTGCCTAGTTGGATTGAGCAACTTTTTCATACGTATATTTGCGACTTTTATAGGCAACTTGTTTTGGTTTTATTCCTTAAAAATTTTTGTTTGCTTATCTTTAACTTAGCTATAAATAAATTTTGGATTCAAGTTTGTTTTCTCCTGTTTACAGCTAAACTTTTAACTTTGGTTATGGTGCTTTTTCATATACAGTATTTGTTTGAAATTTTAATGTAGCTAAATTGTTAAAAGTTTTGCTTTTTAAATCTTACTTTTTAAAAACTCCTCCTACCCTATGTCTAATAGATATTATTTTATATTTTCCGCTAATAATTTATAGTGTTGCTCTTTGCATTCAGAATATGAACTTACCTGACAAATACATAGCAAAATGAGGGGCTCAGTGGTAAGAAAAATAATTGCCTGTCAATACAGGAGATGAGTTCGATTCCTCGTCCAGGAAGATCCCACACCTGCAGAGCAGCTAAGCCCATGCGCCACAGCTGCTGACAGCTCGGGAGCTGCAGCCACTGAGCCCGCGTGCTGCTCGCGCTAGAGCCTGTGCTCCACAAGCAGATCCGCCGCTGCACTGAGAAGCCCGCACACAGCCATGCGAGAGGGGCCCGTGCTCGCCGAACTGGAGAAAAAGTCCAGGTAGCAACAAAGATCCAGCAGAGCCAAAGTAAATAAATACAATCATTTAAAAGGCATTGAATAGTCTATTCTTTCTAAGCAGAGCATGCCTAAGGTAATACATTTCTGTATATGCACTTGTGTGTGTGTGTGCTTAGTCTTTAAGCAGGTCTGACTATTTGCGACGCCAAGGATTGTAGCTCACCAGGCTCCTCTGTCCACGGGATTTCCCAGGCAAGAATACTGGAGTGGCTTGCTGTTTTCTCCTCCAGGGGTTCCTCCCAACCCAGGGATCAACCCTTATCTCCTGAGTCTCCTGTACTGGCAGGTGGATTTTTTACCACTGTGCCTCCTGGAAAGCCTTTGTATGCATATATCATCCATTTATACATAAATACTATGGCATTTCAATTATTAACATTTCACATTACATTTTTTTCTATGATTTTTCTCTGTCAAAGAATGTTTGCTATTTTTGCATACACTTTTCTGTATGAATTTTAGCTTCCCTTTGTCACCATCTGTAAAATAAAAATTAGGATTTGATAGAGACACATTGATAGCAGAAATTAATTTGAGAATAATTACTTGTAATATTGACTATCTCCATTCANTACAAATAGCCAAGAAAAGAAGAGAAGCTAAAGGCAAAGAAGAAAAGGAAAGATATACCCATTTGAATGCAGAGTTCCAAAGAATAGCAAGGAGAGATAACAAAGCCTTCCTCAGTGATCAGTGCAAAGAAATAGAGGAAAACAATACAATGGGGAAAGACTAACGATCTCTTCAAGAAAGGCAATGGCACCCCACTCCAGTACTCTTGCCTGGGAAATCCCATGGACAGGGGAGCCTGGTAGGCTACAGTCCATGGGGTCGTGAACAGTTGGACATGACTGAGCAACTTCACTTTCACTTTTCACTTTCATGCATTGGAGAAGGAAATGTCAACCCACTCCAGTGTTCTTGCCTGGAGAATCCCAGGGACGGGGGAGCCTGTGGGCTGCTGTCTCTGGGGTCGCACAGAGTTGGATACGACTGAAGTGACTTAGCAGCAGCAGCAAAGATACCAAAGGGAACATTTCATACAAACATGGGCTCGATAAAGGACAGAAATGGTATGGACCTAACAGAAGCTGAAGGTATTAAGAAGAGGTGGCAAGAATACACAGAAGTACTGTACAAAAAAGATCTTCATGACCCAGATAATCATGATGGTGTCATCACTGACCTAGAGCAGACATCCTGGAATGCGAAGTCAAGTGAGCCTCAGAAAGCATCACTACAAGCAAAGCTAGTGGAGGTGATGGAATTCCAGTGGAGCTTTTCAAATCCTGAAAGATGATGCTGTGAAAGTGCTGCACTCAATATGCCAGGAAATTTGGAAAACTCAGAAGTGGCCACAGGACTGGAAAATATTTCATTTTTCAGTTTTCATTTTCATTTTTCATTCCAATCCCAAAGAAACAATGCTGAAGAATGTTCAAGCTACAACACAGTTGCATTCATCTCACATGCTAGTAAAGTAATGCTCAAAATTCTCCAAGACAGGCTTCAACAGTACGTGAACCATGAACTTCCAGATGTTCAAGCTGGATGTAGAAAAGCCAGAGGAACCAGAGATCAAACTGACAACATCGACGGATCATCAAAAAAGCAAGAGTTCCAGAAAACATCTACTTCTGCTTTATTGACAAGCAAAGCCTTTGACTGTGGATCACAAGAAACTGTGGAAAATTCAAGAGATGGGAATACCAGACCACCCGACCTGCCTCCTGAGAAATCTCTATGCAGGTCAAGAAGCAACAGTTAGAATTGGACATGGAACAAAAATTGGTTCCAAATAGGGAAAGAAGTATTTCAAGGCTGTATATTGTCACCCTGTTTATTTAACTTATATGCAGAGTGCATCATGAGAAATGCTGGGCTGGATGAAGCACACGCTGGAATAAGATTGCTGAGAGAAATATCAATATGCAGATGACACCACCCTTATGGCAGAAAGTGAAGAAGAACTAAAGAGGCTCTTGATGAAAGTGAAATAGGAGAGTGAAAAAGTTGGCTTAAAGTTCAACATTCAGAAAACTAAGATCATGGCTTCTGGCCCCATCACTTCATGGCAAATAGATGGTGAAACAATGAAAACAGTAACAGTATTTTTCTGGGCTCCAAAATCACTGCAGATGGTAACTGCAGCCTTGAAATTAAAAGATGCTTGCTCCTTAAAAGACAAGCTCTGAGCAACCTAGACAGCACATTAAAAAGCAGAGACATTACTCTGCCAACAAAGGTCTGTGTAGTCAAGCCTATGGTTTTTCCAGTAGTTATGTATGAATGTGAGAGTTGGACTATAAAGAAAGCTGAGCGCCAAAGAATTGATGCTTTTGAACTGAGGTGTTGGAGAAGACTCTTGAGAGTCCCTTGGACTGCGAGAAGATCCAAGAAGGCCATCCTAAAGGAAATCAGTCCTGAATATTCATTGGAAGGACTGATGCTGAACCTGAAACTCCAATAATTTGGCCACCTGTTGTGAAGAATTGACACATTGGAAAAGACCCTGATGCTGGATAAAATTGAAGGCAGAAGGAGAAAGGGTTGATAGAGGATGGAATGGTTAGATGGCATCACTGACTCAACTGATGTGTTTGAACGAGCTCCGGGAGTTGGTGATGGATGGGGGATGCTGCAGTCCATGGGGTCACAAAGAGTCAGACAGGACTGAGTGAATGAATTGAACTCAGTGAATTAATGAAATGGTGGGTGGATACAACCAAAATGATATAGCCATATAATACTTCCTTGTGGTCATATATAGAGTTTTGATGATGTACATAATAGAACAGGTGAATGACCTAATAAAACAGGAAATTTTGATAAAAATCTCTTTCTCTTTCCTTAATAACTGTAAGATGATCTTACTTTTGGAGTACCAGAACTTATATCTTAGAGGAGGGCCTGGAAATCCACTCTAATATTCTTGCCTGGAGAATACCATGGACAGAGGAGCCTGGTGGGCTACAGCCCATAGGATCACAAAGAGTCAGACATGGCAAAAGTGACTTAGCACTCACACACCTTAAATTCAAAATACTGTAGTTGTTGTTGCATTATCTCTTTGTGTTGTTGCTAAGGAGAAATCAGACAAGCCAAATGCTTTCGTTCTTTTTTTCTCTTGTAGAAAAAAACTTTTTTTGAAAAAAGAAAAATTATTTATTTTAGGATACATAGTGTATACTTTCTGAAGTCATTAAATTCAAATATTCTTCTATGCTGAGTGCTTTATTTTTTTTTTTATTCATTATTTGACAGTTCATTGTATTTAAGTGACTGTTGTTTTTTCCTGGTTATTTCT
>SJYQ01003397.1:115146-138365 GCA_006410935.1 Redunca redunca | reverse complement strand
TGTGACCCCATGAATCGCAGCACACCAGGCCTCCCTGTCCATCACCATCTCCCGGAGTTCACTCACACTCACGTTCATCGAGTCAGTGATGCCATCCAGCCGTCTCATCCTCTGTCGTCCCCTTCTTCTCCTGCCCCCAATCCCTCCCAGCATCAAAGTCTTTTCCAATGAGTCAACTCTTCACGTGAGGTGGCCAAGCTACTGGAGTTTCAGCTTTAGCATCATTCCCTCCAAAGATATCCCAGGGTTGATCTCTTTCAGAATGGACTGGTTGGTTCTCCTTGCAGTCCAAAGGGCTCTCAAGAGTCTTCCCCAACACCACAGTTCAAAAGCATCAATTCTTTGGCGCTCAGCTTTCTTCACAGTCCAACTCTCACATCCATACGTGACCGCTGGAAAAACCATAGCCTTGACCAGAAGGACCTTAGACGGCAGAGTAATATCTCTGCTCTTAAATATGCTGTCTAGGTTGCTCATAACTTTTCTTCCAAGGAGTAAGCGTCTTTTAATTTCATGGCTGCAATCACCATCTGCAGTGATTTTGGAGCCCCCAAAAAATAAAGTGACACTGTTTCCACTGTTTCTCCAACTATTTCCCATGGAGTGATAGGACCGGATGCCATGATCTTCGTTTTCTGAATGTTGAACTTTAGGCCAACTTTTTCACTCTCCTCTTTGACTTTCATCCAGAGGCTTTTTAGTTCCTCTTCACTTCTGCCATAAGGGTGGTGTTATCTGCATATCTGAGGTTATTGATATTTCTCCCAGCAATCTTGATTTCAGCTTGTGTTTCTTCCAGTCCAGCGTTTCTCATGATGTACTCTGCCTGTAAGTTAAATAAATATCCTATCATTTTGCCTTTTCATACTGTTCATGGGGTTCTCAAGGCAAGAATACTGAAGTGGCTTGCCATTCCCTTCTCCAGTGGACCACAATCTGTCAGACCCACCTGTCTTGGGTTGCCCCGCGGGCATGGCTTAGTTTCATTGAGTTAGACAAGGCTGTGGTCCTAGTGTGATTAGATTGACTAGATTTCTGTGAGTATGGTTTCAGTGTGTCTGCCCTCTGATGCCCTCTTGCAACATCTATCATCTTACTTGGGTTTCTCTTACCTTGGGCGTGGGGTATCTCTTCACGGCTGCTCCAGCAAAGCACAGCCACTGCTCCTTACCTTGGATGAGGGGTATCTCCTCCCGCCGCCCTTCTTGCCCTTCAGTGTGGGATGGCTCCTCTAGGCCTTCCTGCACCTGCACAGCCACCACTCCTTGGACGTGGGGTTGCCCTTCCTGGCTGCCGCCCCTAGCCTTGGGCGTGGGGTTGCTGCTCCCGGTTGCCGCCCCTGGCCTTGGGCGTGGGGTTGCTCCTTCCTGCTGCCGCCCTTGGCCTTGGGAGCAGCCCCTGGCTTCAGACACGGGGTGGCTCCTCTCGGCCGTCGCCCCAACCTTGGATGCAGGGTGGCTCCTCCTGGCTGCCACCCCTGGCCTCAGATGCGGGAAGCTAAAATTTATAAAACTAAAGAAACACCCACTTTCAACAAAATTCAAGGCTATTGTCTGACTCTGGACGAAATGGTTAAAAGCACTTACTCTTCTTTCACATCCTGTGGTTTTGGGAAGTTGGTGTCTCTGAAAGGGCATACTAGATTAAACTGAATTTTTCTGCCTTTTGGGCAAAGAGCATTTGAGCAAAGTTGCTTCAGTTGTGTCCGGCTCTGTGTAACACTACAGACTGTAGCCTACCAGGTTTCTCTGTGCATGCGATTCTCCAGGCAAGAATACTGAAGTGGATTGCCTTGCCCTTCTCTAAGGGATCTTCCCCACCCAGTGATCAAACCCCATGTCTTTAACATCTCCAGCATTGACAGGTGGGTTCTTTACCAGTAGCGCCACCTGGGAAGCCAGAAAGCTTTCAGATATAGGCAATTTCATATGGTTCAAACCATGAATGATAAAAATCTCATTGGGACATGTGCTCTAGCTGCCTCAAAAATCATTTTCTGCACTCTGTTGAAAGGGTTCCCCTGTTTGGTTTGTTTTTAGACGTCTTTGTTTTGTGAGTCAGAGGGAAAAGAAAGGAGGAGGAGCAGAGTATTCACTTAGTTTTTTTTTTTTTCCCTGAAAAGCTATTTTTTAAACATGGACAGGGACACATCATGAAAAGTAATTATAGTTGTATTTTGAAGATTATTTTTTTATTCCAGATCCATAAACCTTAATGCAAAGTCCTCTGATAGTCAAGATAATATCCATTTTTTCCATATTGGATTGTTTATGATACTTACTTTACAGTATTTTAGCAAGTTGAGACAGGCTCCATCTAATCTACATCTTGCCCAAGAAGACTGAAATTGGTGTCATCTGTAAGAAAAAGAGAAGCCTAACACTACAGTTAGTTTAGCAACTTCATATATGAATACGGTTGGTATTCACAGACAAAGAAGTCATATGTAATTTTAGAGAAAAAGAAAAATCTCCTCCAAATAGCTCTAGGGACCGGCATGATAAAAGTTGGTCACATACATTACTCAAAGAAACTAGGAAGGTCTATATCTGCCTTTGCTATGAAATAACTTATTAGTATTCTTCATGTATTTGGAACCAGGAATTTGTAAGCAAACTCCCTTCTATTTGAGGCATGATCCACACTGAAGTCATTTGAGATTTTCATAAAGTCGTTAGACAACTATCTTAGCACCAACTATTATTTTTATTTGTAATACAAGCATCTGTGTTAGGAGAAAGTTAGCCTTTTTATAGACATCCACTAATATGGCATTTACTTATTTCTAATACCATGTCAAGTTTCTGAATTCTCTTGGTGTTAATACATTTTGATATATAATTTACTGTCACTAGAAATTAGGTTTATTTATATGCATTGAATTCAAACTAACAAACATTCTTCAAAGAGATAATTGGCAGGAAGCATATAAAGGAATCTATGAAATACAGAATGAAATGTATCTTAGAAATTTTATTTTACCCTATACTAGTATCAATCTAGAAATATGTGTTATAGCACATCCACATAATTACCCTTTACAGCTATTTCAGTTTTGGCCAGTGTTCAGGTAATGAAGACTTTTTCTTTTTTTATGGGTCCAGAGACCCATTTTCAAAATAGAATCTACTCTTTAAAATCAAGAGCTCTTTTAAAATGAAATAGCAGGAAAGTGTAGAAATTTGGAACACAGGAAACAAACTCATAAAGTCTCATTTTATCTAGAAGGCTTCATACTGTATTTTCAATGTCTTTGTCTTTCCTCTAAATAAAGGAAATAATTTAAAATATTCAATTTAATGCAGTGTCCCAAATGGCCAAGTGTCACAGACAATATCCTACATCATAAACAAAAGTGCACAGTAATTGTCCTTGGAAGCTGGAAGTGAAAAGCATCATAACAAAAGCAAAATTCATTATTGTTTCCACAGACTTGATAATGTTCATGTGTCTCAACTGTGTTTAAACCATAAGTAAAGTACAGTTCTGCTGGGTTAACTTCCTTATGCTTGACTAAATGATTCAGGGAATAAAGCAGCTTGAATTTGATTAAGCAATTTGTTTGAATTACACAATGTAATGTAACTGTGATGACATATATTTTAAAAAACTTCAAGTTTCTTTTCACATGATAGAAAAACTACTTAGTATAAAACTAAAGTAATATGATCAAAATGAAAGCAAAATTAATAAAAGAAGAATGGAATAGAGGAAGATAATATCAGAAGTACTATACCATGTTTTTCAGATATCACACATGTATTTTACCTCCTCAATTTTTTGAGAATTCACATTAGCCTCCATTATTTATATTATTTTACATTATTTATATTATATATAAATATCTATAATATACCCTCTTTGTTTTGTTGTCTCAGATAATTTTTCATGTTTTCCAATTATCAATTTAGGAAGTCTGCTAAAAAGAAAAAATAATTCTAAAGATGATAATATTAACATATGGAAGAAAATACTTGGAGGTCACTGTACCAAGGAATAGGATACAGCTAATTCCTCACTGTTCTGAAAGGAAGAAGTCCTTGCCAATAAACTTCAAATAATGTGAACAATATCTGAGAAATTTGGTCATTAAGGTTTTCTATAGACATATATGAAATCTCACCTACTCAGAGACACTGAAGTGACAGTGTTAAGAACTGGTAAAAATAACCATCAATGAAACATTATCATTATCATCAACTGTGCTTCAAATCACTGGCTTGATGACGTATTGAAAAGACCTAAATTTAGTGGAAAGGTTTCATGAGGCCTTTTTTCTCCATAATAATTTGGTACAGAGTTATTAAGTTCTTTCTAGTCTTTTGCCTTTCCCTCCTTCTGTGTGCTTGCTCCTCTAGAGGAGAAGTAGACACTCCAACACAGGTCACAGGGATTGCAGAGGGAAACATGTATCTAATGAAGGGAATTCCATTGATTTTTGGAAATGTAAAATAATTAAACTGTGGAGGATAATTTCTCTTTAAATTTATATTGGTATTTTTAAAACACATCTTCTTCTGAAGCCGTTAGGAATCACATTACATTGTACTAGATGTTACTTCTTATAAAATGTTGTTTTGTTTAAATTTTTGTGTTACATAAAAAATTGCAACAGACACTATTATTCACTGAGTACAATAACCAGCTCCCTCTAAAAGGGGCTAATTAGGTAAGCTAACACTCCTTGTAACCCACAGAATAAATTTCACAGGTATCCCTCTGTGAACCAGTTATAATTTCTCTACTATAAAATGTGTGACTATGGAAGGTGATGACTGAGTTGAATTTATCAAAAGTTGTATTCCACATTCTGTTGGCCTCAGGCAAACTAGATGTCTTCAAAATTAGTTTCATTCCTCTCTTATACTAATGTGAAAATGATTGTACTGCATAGGGGTATTGTGAAGTTTACTTAAAATTTATGTAGAGTTTTATATCCAAATCTATAAAGTTATGCATGGGAGTCCTGTTTGTTTATATTGCTGATATGTTGTCCAAATAGGTAAAGAGAATTAGAACATTATATTTTACACAGGAAACTATGGTTTTGGGTAAAATAATTTTGAACCTGATATTGAAGGTCCTTGAATTGAATCTTTATGATTTTACGAGTTGAGCCATGGAAATTCCTTGGACAAATTTTGAAACTTATCTGGAAACTTGATTTTTCTTTTGTAAGCTGCTAATGTTGCACTGACTTTCCATGGTTTCTGTAAATCATAAACGTGACAATATTTGTAAAATCAGTTATTTTGAGTGGCTGCTAAGATGCTAAAACACTGAGGGGCTCTTAGAGGTGAGGAGTATCAAAGCCCAGCCCAAGAGAGGATGATGTGATGAATCATCAGGGATGCATATATATTTATATATACTCTCAGGGGAATTTATTCTATGGTCAGTAAATATTTAACAAACAAACTGTAATTAAAGTCAGGAGATCAGCAGAGGAAGTTCTCATGCCTTGAGACAATATTTGAACCCAACAGGAAGAAGAGAGACTCCCCTTGTTCTCTGGCAAAAAGTCAGCTTATGAAAAGCCAGAAAGAGAGAGAGAAGTAACCTCTGTTTACTGTATCTCTCCAAACTTCCTTTTCCCATCTCCTTGCCTTGCTCTGCAAGGACTTGCAAATGGCTAATATGGTATCCAATCCCACAATGTAATTTTCTACTGATCTGAAATAAACCCAACCTTTCTGGAGAACTATTTGGCAGTCTATTTGTTTTCAGTTCAGTTCAGTTCAGTCGCTCAGTCATGTCCAACTCTTTGCGACTCTATGAACCGCAGCACACCAGGCCTCCCTGTCCATTACCAACTCCTGGAGTCCACCCAAACCCATGCCCATTGAGTCAGTGATGCCATCCAACCATCTTATCCTCTGTCATCCCCTTCTCCTCCGGCCCTCAATCTTTCTCAGCATCAGAGTCTTTTCAAATGAGTCAGCTCTTTGCATCAGGTGGTCAAAGTATTGAAGTTTTAGCTTCAACATCAATCCTTCCAATGAACACCCAGGACTGATCTCCTTTAGGATGGATCTCCTTGAAGTCCGAGGGGCTCTCAAGAGTCTTCTCCAACAACACAGTTCAAAAGCATCAATTCTTCGGTGCTCAGCTTTCTTTATAGTCCAACTCGCTGAAAAAATCATAGCCTGGACCACTTGGACCTTTGTTGACAAACTAATGTCTTTGCTTTTTAATGTGCTGTTTAGGTTAGTCATAACTTTCCTTCCAAGGAGTAAGCATCTTTTAATTTCATGGCTGCAATCACCATCTCCAGTGATTTTTGGAGCCCCCCTCCCCAAATAAAGTCATCCATTATTTCCACTATTTCCCCATCTATTTGCCATGAAGTGGTGGGACCAGATGCCATGATCTTCGTTTTCTGAATGTTGAGCTTTAAGCCAACTTTTTCACTCTCCTCTTTCACTTTCATCAAGAGGCTCTTTAGTTCTTCACTTTCTGCCATAAGGGTGGAGTCATTTGCATATCTGAGGTTATTGATATTTCTCCCGGCAATCTTGATTCCAGCTTGTGCTTCCTCCAGCCAGCGTTTCTCATGATTTACTCTGCATAGAAGTTAAATAAGCAGGGTGACAATATACAGCCTTGACGTACTCCTTTTCCTATTTGGAGCCAGTCTGTTGTTCCATGTCCAGTTCTAACTGTTGCTTCCTGACCTGCATACAGATTTCTCAAGAGGCAGGTCA
Organism: Redunca redunca; assembly: GCA_006410935.1. Classification (NCBI taxonomy): domain Eukaryota; kingdom Metazoa; phylum Chordata; class Mammalia; order Artiodactyla; family Bovidae; genus Redunca; species Redunca redunca. Next base: position 131,661 of record SJYQ01003397.1, on the reverse strand, counting down.
GGTGGTCTGGTATTCTCATCTCTTTCAGAATTTTCCAGTTTCTTGTGATCCACACAGTCAAAGGCTTTGGCATAGTCAATAAAGCAGATGTAGATGTTTTTCTGGAACTCTCTTGCTTTTTCCATGATCCGGTAGATGTTGACAATTTGATCTCTGGTTCCTCTGCCTTTTCTAAAACCAGATTGAATATCTGGAAGTTCATGGTTCACGTATTGCTGAAGCCTGGCTTGGAGAATTTTAAGCATCTCTTTACTAGCATGTGAGATAGTGCAATTGTGTGGTAGTTTGAGCATTCTTTGGCATTGTCTTTCTTTGGGATTGGAATGAAAACTGACTTTTTCCTGTCCTGTGGCCACTGCTGAGTTTTCCAAATTTGCTGGCATATTGAGTACAGCACTTTCACAGCATCATCTTTTAGGATTAGAATTAGCTCAACTGGAATTCTGTCACCTCCACTAGCTTTGTTTGTAGTGATGCCTCCTAAGGCCCACTTGATTTCACATTCCAGGATCTGGCTCTAGGTGAGTGATCACACCATCTTGGTTATCTGGATCATGAAGGTCTTTTTCATAAAGTTCTGTGTATTCTTGCCACCTCTTCTTAATAACTTTTGCTTTTCTTACTTCCATAAAATTTCTGTCCTTTATTGAGCCCATCTTTGCATGAAATGTTACCTTGATATGTCTAATTTTCTCGAAGAGATCTCTAGTTTTTCCCATTCTATTTTTTCCCTCTATTTCTTTGCATTGATCACTGAGGAAGGCTTTCTTATCGCTCCTTGCTATTCTTTGGAACTCTGCATTCATCTTCTTTACTTTTCGCTTCTCTTGTTTTCACAGCTATTTATAAGGCCTCTTCAGACAGCCATTTTAAAATTGCCTAGATCCAAAGATTGCCTAGATCCTTGCAACTCAAAGAGCAGTTCATGAACCAGCAGCATCAACAATAATTGAGAGCATTCTTAGGATCCATCACAGACAGGCTGAGTCATAATCTGCAATTTAAAAAGACGTTTGACAGCCTGGGTGGGAGGGGAGTTTGAGGGAGAATGGATACATGTGTATGTATGGTTGAGTCCCTTTGTTTGTCCTCCTGAAACTATCACAACATTGTTAAATGGCTATATTTTAATATAAAATTAAAAGTTAAATAAAAAGATGCCTGAGTGATTTATATATACGTATATTAAAGCTTACAGATACTGGCCTTGATATTGTGACATAACTTAGGAATGCATATTCTTAATCCATCCCCTTGGAATTAATCGTAATCAAATACACATAGGAGGTCTAGACCAATCATGCCTGGTAGTGTTTTAGAATTTTATCCCCCCTTCTCCTATCCTTAGATTCTCCCATTCACAAATTTCCCCAAGCACAGACCCATTTAATGATCCCTACAAACAATGGCCAGTATATCTGGAGAAGTAAGTCACTTTCATGATTTGCTGCTAAGTCACATCAGTCGTGTCTGACTCTGTGCGATCCCATAGGTGGTGGCCCACCAGGCTCCCATCCCTGGGATTCTCCAGGCAAGAATAATGGAGTGGGTTGCCATTTCCTTCTCCAGTACATGAAAGTGAAAAGTGAAAGTGAAATTGCTCAGTCATATCCGACTCTTTGAGACACCATGGAATGTAGCCTACCAGGCTCCTCCATCCATGGGATTTCCCAGGCAAGAGTACTGGACTGCGCTGCCGTTGCCTTCATGATTTAGGTCTTTATAAAAATGGAGATCTCAGATAAGAGCTATTGACTATTTTATTTTATATTCTTCATACAAAGGAAGGCTAGCCACCCTGGTTGCTTCCTTACAACTACTCAAAAAGTCATTTAAGAGTCTGAGAGGAAGCACTGGGAGTAGACCAGAGCATAAGAAAACCTGGGTGTATTTTCAGTGCTTAAGAGACATAAAAATACAGATTCCAATGCTCCGAATGCCCAAAGGCTGATTTTTCCAGGAATATTATATTTTAAAATGGATTATTTTTGTTTATTTATAGATAAATTCACTATACCTGGCTTTATTTAAACCTGTCTAGGAATTGACTGTATAGACTGGTCAACAAGTACTCTCTTGCATTCTTTGTTATCAGAAACTTACCTCACAGTGTTCTGGACTAATGTGAGGTCCATGAATCACCTGCATGATGAACCTGGTATGCTTGACAAAATTTCAGTTTCCTTGGCCACTCCTAAACAACGAGGATCACTGGATGGACTTGGTATTGCTTCTGTTTGCCCAGGAAGATCTAATACACAGTCAAGTCTGGAAACCACTTCTCTAGAGCATTAGTTCTTAACTCCAGTTGCATATTAGAACCACCTGAGGACATTTCAAGTCTACTATACTCCAAGCCCAGTGCTTCTGATTTATCTGGTCTGCGGAGTTGAGATGGGCAGCCATCAGTATTAAATGTCCTACAGTGATTCTAACCAGTTTTCCATAGCCCACAACTAACTGGTGGCCACAAAATGAGGTGCCAAAGAATTAATGGTTTTGAATTGTTGAAGACTCTTGAGAGTCTTTGGACAGCAAAGAGATCAAACTAGTCAATCCTAAAGGAAATCAGCACTGAATATTCATTGGAAGTACTGATGCAGAAGCTCCAATACTTTTGCCACCTGATGCAAAGAGCTGACTCAATGGAAAAGTCCCTGATGCTAGGACAGATTGAAGACAAAAGAAGAAGAGGGTGGTAGAGGATGAGATGTTCAGATAGCATCACTGACTCAATGGACATGAATCTGAGTAAAACTCCAGGAGATGGTGAAGGACAGGAAAGCCTGGCATACTGCAGTCCATGGGGTCACAAAAGTTGGACATGACTTAGCAACAATGAACACATGAAAATAATTAGATCAATATTGGTGCTTTGCCATCCTGAGTGGGCACTTTCTATACCTTAAACCCCTTTCTGATGTTCACCTAATGCTTCCCTCTCTGCTCATCAAAAGTCAAGTGGATTCTATCATTATAACTGCAGATCAGTGAAGAAGCGTCCATCTTCAAAATCAAAAGAGAACAATTTACAGATATACTCTCACATACCTCACATTTGGATTCATTATCTTTAGCCACAGTTCTTTGCCTTCACAGGATGGCTACTGTATTTCATTTTGGAGAAATGGAGCATATTTCAAGCAGAGGAAATGGTGCAGTAAGTGTAGTCTTCACTAAAATGTCATAAGTGACTTCTTTTAATTCATGAAGCAGGTCATGAATGATAGTAAGAAGACATGAGATTCTTATTCTATTTCTCTTCCAAGCCATTTTAGCAATATTGTCATGTAGCTTCTATGTCAAAAGAAAACAGGCAAAATTATCATTATAACAGGTGCAGTTTGATGGATAGTTATACTAAAAAGCTGTGCCTAAATCACAAATATTATAAATAAATTAAGGACCCTATCAGAGACAGATGTAAGAAGGATCTCTGTAGTTTATCCTTTTGTAAAGTAAAAAAGGAAATTGCTTTTTTAAAAAGTATACATTTTAGAATAGGGTAATACTTTACAAAGAAAGATGAGTGTTTATGTAGACCCAATAATTTTATATAATTGATTAGACAAAAGAGAGCTTAGAAATACTCTAGCACTAATTTACTTGTTTACGTGTGAGAAAAAGACAAATACCATTAGAGATTATGTGACATTTTTAATACTGTAGTTAAAAGCAGCAAGAAGTGTCCTGACTTCTTGCCTGTGTTCTTCCCACTCCAACATCTTCGTCTTTGAAAGGATAAATGAAATTAAATATAAGAATCTGACATTTAGATTCATACCATGAAATCAGGTGTTTTAAAGGCATGATTGATTCCTAAGGTGCAAAAGATCACTAATGCATGAGCATTTAAATATCTAAATTGGATGTAATAATACACTTTATAGAAGATTTAAAATGGTCTGGGCTTTTAATGTTAATAGTTTTCAAACATATCCTAATAGGTAGGCCAATTAACACAGAATGAATACTTAGGGCCATCATTTAAATAATGTGAAAGTTAAATGTGCTTCTTATCTTTTTTCCCTTTTATTCTGAGACACTAAGTGTTGATTTGCATCTGGTAAGCTTTACTATTCACATCTGGCTTTTGTTGTGCAGTTTGTAAATAAAGCAGGACTAGAAGTGAATTCAAATTAAAAAATAAAATCCGTGGCCAATAGTCTAAAAGACTGGTTAGATGGCAGGTGGAGAGTGATACTTGGCAAATTATCTACTCCATTGCTTCCTCATTCTCTGATTTATAAAAGGGGACTTACAACTATTCCTTTATTAAAAGATAATTTGTGTAAAGATTCAGTATTTACATTTGAAAGAACCCATTCATATTGTCAAGCACAACTTTTGTAGCTAATTATTTTTGAGAATTTTTTGAAGAAAATAAAAGAAAGGCCTCAGTCTTGAGCAGTCTGAGTGGAGTAGGATTAAAAAGTTATTAGTGCAGAATAATTATATTAGAATAAGTTTTTTGTATTCCATATAAAATTTTGAGCATCCCAGATGGTGATAGTGGAATAATCATTTAAATAAGTAAAACCTTGTTTGAAATAAACATAATCTGTTTAAGGAAAGGTAAAGTGTTTTCTCAAGGAAGTTAGGTGTGATAAACTGAATAAGAGAACTGAAAGTCTGATTCAGAATACTTACTAGCTGTGAAAGGTTGGGGAATACTATAGCTGAACATGAACCAAATGTCATAAAAGGAGTGTGAAGTGAAAGTCGCTCCATCGTGTTCAGCTCTGTGTGACCCCCTGGACTGTAGCCCACCAGGCTCCTCTATCCAGGGAATTCTCCAGGCCAGAATATTGGAGTGGGTAGCCATTCCCTTCTCCAGGGAATCTTCCTGACCCAGGGATCAAACTCAGGTTTCCTGCACAAGATTCAAAAAGAAGGCCACTGCCTTCTAGAGCCAATTCACTATCCACTGAAAGAAATAAAGATGATTATCCCACTGATCTTAGTACTAACTGTACAGTGAAGATTTGTGGGGCCCTAAATGGGAAACCTTAAAAAAGAAAAGGGCTAGCTTTGTGGTCGGAAACTAAGATGGCGCCTGGGGGAAGAGATGGGGGCGTGGTCTATGTTGTTTGCCAAAGCTTTTGATTTGCTCTCTTGATTTCCGTGCACGTGGACAGCATGTGATCACCATAGACTCCTGTTATAATGATGGCACATGACGATTTGACCTTTAACATGATTGGTGCAACTATGGAAAGTCCCTCGCAAACCACCCCCCTGCCCCCTGCTTGCCTTCATAAGCAGGGAGCTTGCTGCAATAAAGCAGAACTGCTCAGATGGAACCCCTGTCGCATCTGATTGTCTCTCACTCGCTGAGGGGCTCGGTTGGCGGACAGCAGGCTCACTTTTCCTCGGGACCTCTCAGCTCTGCTGAAGGAAGTTCCACTGCCTCTCTCTTTCTGTGGAGCACCCCCCGCAAAGATTTAGCATTTTCCCTGATAATTTGTGAGAGGCACATTTAGCTAGTGAGTAAACCTAGCTAGCTGCCTGTCCAGTAAGCGAAATGCCACATAGCTTTTTTGTTCTATATGCATTATTTCATATGCTATAATGCTTAGGTTGTGATTTTGAAACAAAGAAAAATTTAAAATACTTATTATTATTTTTTTAAGTGAACACTCAAAAGAAATCACAGTCAGCTTTGATGCTGAGAGTAACCATAAGCCAAGAATTCCAAGAAACTCTTAGGGGGTAAATCAAGGGCTAGAAAGCCTCACTGGGGCAGGCAGGACACAGGATGTGGCAGTAAATGGAGAGGCATGCACCAAGTGCCCGCTGGACTCGGACTGGTGGACCTCCTTCTCGTACGTGGTCATGGTGTTGCACAGGTGGATGGCGATATACAAAGGCAGCAACATATCTTCATATAATTCAAATCGTTATTCTTCCTGGTGCCAAACTTAATCAGATAACCTGAGCTTTGCTTTTAAAGGGACAAAATATTTGTTAGCTATAGGATATTAACAAGAAAAACAATGCAACTGTAGCCAGAAGTGCCTCTGATAACTTGACTTTCAAATGTATTATGCTAATATTGCCAAGCAGATGTTACAGCTCTGTGACCACTTTATGGGGTTGGCCAAAAAGTGTGTTCGAGTTTTTCTTGTAAGATGTCATGGAAAACCATGAAGGGCCTTTTGGCCAATCCAATATATGAGCTGTTGGAGGAAAATTTGAGAATTTTTTTCTTTATGTGTGAGGATGCTTTTAAATCATTTAAACCTAAGATAGTTATGATGAGGAGAGAAAATCCATTCTAGTAACTCTTAAGTGATATTTCTATTGGCAATGGCTGTATGGGGGTATCTGTTAGAGAGATTGTCTCACTACTAAGTTAAACCAATGATGATTCTTTCTCATCCAGCAGTGAGTTGGATATGATTTGTAATCTTTGAAAACCTTCAGGGGCTGTGATATGAAGGTTTGAACATTTCATATATAATTGCACACATTTGGTAAAATCAATTCTCAGTTTAGTGTCTAAGACGGAAAGTATAGCTCTGGGCACATCTAATGACCCTCCCACCACAGACAAGGATGAGTAGTCTGCGTGAAGGATATAATAGGATAAAAGGATTCAGATTCTTGAATCCTTTGATTATGATCCATTTCATAGATAATAAGTCTTTAGCTGCATCGCTGATTCTTCAACAAAGTGTCATGTTTTCTCAGGTAGCTGATGGTGTAAAATCATCCATGCCCTGTGACTTAACAAAAGCCAGTTAAATTTTTCCATATAATATTGATTTCATAGTAATGGAAATACCTTACCTTCTTTATATGCTGTGCATTACTCAATTGGTTTCTACATGATTAGATGTATGATAATTAGTAAAAGTGAAAAATTCAGGACAATTTTCAAATTTGCTGCATTGTCATCTTGAAATACTATTGACAATAAAATAGCAACCAAGGTGGAAAAGATATGAATTAAGAAAATTATGATTTGGCAACAACCACAATAATAATTGTTTAGACAAGAGGTACTGATAGTTACTAAACTGAGAGAATTATAAGAAAGAGTATCATCAGTACCTCCCATAAGATACTAATTAATTATAAGCACAATAACAGAATCTTTGCCATGTAGAAACCTGGCAGATACCTCTGTAGCCAGGTGATCATAACTAACTTTACCAATAATGGGATAACTTTGCCTCCTAATGAATGATTAATCAAAAGTACAACATTTCTTTTCTGGTGTTCCTCTCCAAAGTGTGTAACTTGAGTTTAAATTTGAGGATACCTCAGACAAAGTTCTATAAATAAAGAGCTTGCACTGTTCAAAGATGTCAAGGACACAATAGAAAGACTAAAGAACTGTTCCAGATTAAAGAAGACTAATGAGGAATGACAATTAAATGCAACATGTGGTCCTGGCTTGGATTTTAGACCCGAAATTTGTTTCCTTTGCCATAAAGAACATTAATTAGTGGGACTTTAGAATTTGAATAAGGAGTGTAAATTGTACAACAGTGCTGGTTTAATGTCAGTTTTCTGAATTAACTACGCGTGTGAATTTTGACTCTTAGGAAATGTATGCTGAAGTGTTTAGGGGTAAAAGAGTGTCATATGTACAACACTTATTGTTAAATGATTTAGATACTATAAAGGATGTACGGACAGAGAAATAAGGAGAACAACAATACAAATACCCACATATCAGAAAGGAAGGGTTTAGGACAATGGCACTCAGCACTAGGGCACTGAGGAGGCATAGGCATAGGGACAGCATACAGTTTATGGGAGATTTCCATAGGGATCCTGCCTGACCTTCTACTCAAAGTATGCTCCATGGATGAGAAATATGGACACTAGCTGGAAAATCATTAGACACACAGAACCTTTGGTCCTACTGAAGATCTAACGTTCAAAAACTTGCATCTTAATAAGGTCAGCAGGTGATTGGTATGTTATGAACTTCTGAGAAGCACTGCTCTGCAACCTTCACACCAGGTATAATGTTGCTGGAGTCATAGGAATGAGGTGGGAAAAACTGCAGTCTTACTAAGCTTAGAGGTGCCTTCCTTGGAATATGTCTGGAATGTGAGTCATTGTTACTGTTATCCAAGTATATGCTAAAACTCAAAGGACCTAAAAATCATTGTCTGAATTTTTATGCTTTTCTTATCTTGAACTAGAATTTTCATCTGAAATTGTTGTAAAATCAGTGCAGTATTATTTTAAATGAAATAGCATGGAATGAAGTAGAAAATATGAAAATTCATTACACATGGTTAGTAAACCCTGTGTCACCCTGAAGACATGGAATGGCCCCCAAGTTTGGTTCAGATGTAGTGATCGATGATGCCACACATGCCAGGAAAGTATGAAAAAATATATTACCCATATAGTAGGCTTTCTGGGGAGAGTAGAGCAATTTTAAGTAGGCAAAAAAAAAAAATAATAAAAATGACTTCAGAGAGTTATATAAGGGGAGTAGCATGGGATTTTCATGGTGTTAAGGAGTGGAGATGTGGCAAAAATTCCCATGAGCAAACTGGACCTTGAGTGGCTTGAAATCCCACATCTCTCTTAGCTCCAAAGGAGGGAACTTATTAATTTACCCAGATATGAAGTAGGAGAAAAAGGGAGCACGTGGGGCACGGAGGCTGTCAGTAGCCAAATATCAAAAGCTGAGTCACACTCTTCATCACAGAAAGCATCACACACATGACGTCTCCTCAGTAGCATGTGTGCACATGTGTATGCACTGGATTCTGAAAGACATACTCTTTTGGTTTGTGGTTAGAAAAGTTTGAAAGTCAGAAACCTCAGAGTTAATGAACAGGTTACATTAAATTATTGCTTAACTTAAAAAAACGCAGATTCATAGTGGTTTGTTTTTTTCTCTCCTGAGTTCATGACCAGATTAAGTGCAGAAATGAATTTTAATGGTCTCACTCAGGTTCTTACTGTCTCCCTTTTCTTTTATTCCAGGGAATTTAAGGACTGGGAAATTTAAAATCCATATATTAACACCCTTAGTGCCTGCAAAGCCATTTGATTCATGTGGACTGTATTGCTAAAGTTATTTCATTTAATTTAAACTTGACAATTAGACCCTGCGGTCCAGTCCCAACACAGAACAATCTGATCATATAAATACTTGAATCCCACATATATTAATCTTTCTCACAGCATCTTTCTTGATACTTCCTTCTTATCTATTTTTTAATACAATTTGGGACAGATTTTTTGAATTTTTAGAATCCACAAAAACAGAAATTCAAAATAAACTTTTCTTTCTACCCAGCAGAAGTTCTTACTGTTATCTGATTTAACCAGATAGGTGTAAGTTTTCTATAATATATTTTATTATCGAGGAGCATTTAATTAAAAATATTTTATTTCAATGAGCTTACAATATATTTAGCACCTGTTTTGCCTCATATCTCCTCCTGCTAACCCCTCTCCCAACACTGACCTTGATTATAGCATTTCAGGACATTCCTGTATTAGTGTATATTGGCTTTTATCTAACATTCTAATTATTTCCTTTTTCTTGGAGTTATACATATGAGTTATGGTCACATGACTAGGATTTTCAGAGATTTAACTTTCTGACATAAGAAGTATTTAATTTCCTTTTTCTTGAGCTAAGTGTACTTTCACTGCTAAGTTGCTTCAGGCGTGCCCGACTCTGTGCGACCCCATAGACGGCCCACCAGGCTCCCCCACCCCTGGGATTCTCCAGGCAAAAACACTGGAGTGGGTTGCCATTTCCTTCTCCAATGCATGAAAGTGAAAAATGAAACTGAAGTTGCTCAGTCGTGTCTGACTCTTAGCGACCCCATGGACTGTAGCCCACCAGGTTCCTATGTCCATTGATTTTCTAGGCAAGAGTGCTGGAGTGGGGTGCCATTGCTTTGTCCAAAGTGTACTTTTAAATGTAGATAATTTGGCAGTGAGATGATACCAATCAGACAGATGTGGACATACACATACATACACACACACATTTACACACACAGAGCCTGATAGACAAATGGAAAATGTTGATTAAAATGATATCACTTTTCAGTGTTACTTGAACTGTGATCTCACTGTATAATAAGCTTCCATTTTCAAAAAGTCTGCAATGTGAGGTGATTTGGACACTGCATTTTAGATTAGAACATAGCTGACTAAACAGTTTTCTGACTTAAAAAGCACATTTGCACAATCACCACTCTTTAAAAGAACAGAAGTCACTAGAAATCCTGACGTGTGAAGGTCTCGTGATGCTGTTCATCTAGAAGCAGTCTCAGAAGCTATGTGAAGAGAAACGAAGTGTAAAGACACATTTCTGTTTTTTTGTTTTTCTCCCTAGGTACTGCTAGAGACTTGTATCGATACATTTTGAGCATTTTTCTTTTTCTGGTTGTTCTACTGCCACTTCTACTTTTAAAAATTATTTTTTAACTTTAGTCATCTTCTTGCTTCTTTTTATTTTAACTTACTCTCTTAAATGCTATAAAATTCAAAGACATAGCTGGGCTTGTGGAAGAATGTTGATTAGATAAGAGGAAATACTGGGAGGGCTTTTTTTCTCCTCCTGAAAGTTTGCTCTGTTACCTCAGTTTTTAAAAATGCCTAAGGTTTGCCTGAACTTGCATTTGGAAAAGACTCAGAGGAAGCACTTAGTTTTGCTCCCAGCAGAGCAATAAAGATAACTAGCTGTGGTAGTCTGAATGCCATATGGTCTATGACTTTAAATCAGAGTACAAATACCTTTGGAGAAAACCTTACTGACAAAAAGGGAGAGGTATCCTATTACTATTGGGTTTTCCTTAATAAGAAGCTCTATCACACGGCATTCCAAAGTACTCTGTGCCCCATATTCCAGAAGGGACATGCTTCATTAAAATACCTTGGCTCATTTTCAAGTCTCATTTTTATTAACTTTTTTTGCTATATCACCACACATTTGGGTTTGTTATTGTATAGTTGAGCTAAAAATTTGATTTCCAGAATGTTTGAGAAACACATGCTTATTAATAATATGAATTAATCATATAAGAATGTATACGAAACTAATTAGTCAACTGTTGCTGTTTGAGGTAATTTGCCATTTTAAATTGTAAGTTTCAAAGGTCAAGGGCGAAACAACAANTCAAGGGCAAAACAACAAATGATGAAAACTGAAGTTTAATTGGTAATTTAGTTATGAAGTTACACATTACATAAAAATAAAAATCTATTAATGTATTATCTGCACATAAGATATCTATCTATATTTCTACCTAAATTACCAATTAAAATAACCATTAAAATATTCCATGGGTGACTTCCTTCTTTTCTGACATAATTAAGATTAAATTTTTTATGATAATACTAAACAAAGTACCTGATACACTGTCTTTCAGCACATATGTTAGGCCTAATCTGAAAACTGAGGGTCGCAAATAAATTGTGAAATGCCTTACTAATTTCATGACAACATAACGGTTTTCATTGGCAAATATCTGTATTTAGATCTATATATATGAATACATCTCTTTCTATTAATACTAGCCCATTTTGGCTCCTCATCCTCAATATTTTATTGCCTAACTATAATCAAAATATGTTTGCTAATCCATTCTAGCAATTCCAATAAGCAACTCTTACCATTTAGCTCTTGTTTCAGAAAGCTCATTTAAAAATAATAATCATGATATTTACTAATCTCAATTATGTTGACTATATTTCCATTCACTGTTATCTTTCAAAGACCATCGGACTCAGCACCTAGATTACCTCAGTACTCTTCATTATAAAACAGAAAATTGAAAAAGATTAGACATCATGGGTGTCTCTCACATCACATGGCATCACTGGCTCTATGGACATGATTTTGAGCAAGCTCTGGGAGTCGGTGATGGACAGGGAAGCCTGGCATGCTGCAGTCCATGGAGTCGCAAAGAGTCTAAAATGTCTGAGCGACTGAACTGACTGACTGTGGGGTCCCTTTGTGATAGATGCTTTCAAAATACAAAATCAAAACTGGGTTTTGCACACCAAAAGCCATTGTTCATGTCACTGAGATGAAAAAAAAAAAAAAGTGGATTTATGGAGAGGATTTTTTTTTGGAGATAGCTATTGAAACCTGTAGAGCAAGAGTGGAACTTGCTCAAGCCTGGTGTGGAGACTTTTCAACAAACTTCTGAGAAAGTTTAGTAACATGACCTACAGTACTGAATGGTGGGCTTCTGTCTGGCTCCTACTTGAAAAATACAAGAGTTAAAATGTTTTAGCCAACATCTGATAGAGGAGTTGAACAAGAGGTGTATGCATTTTCAGAGTTCATTGGAGCAAAAAGTATGTGAGTGTTTCCCAGAATGAGTGGTGGGCTACAAGGGGGTGATGGTTGGCCTGGTAGTATTTTAATCTGAAGGGAGTCTCTGTAGAATTGACCAGCAAGAAACAAAATGAGGAGAGGAATAAAAGTGAGAGGAAAATGCTTTGTGGGCAGTGCAGTGGATATTCTCAGTGGGACCTCTAAAAACCATTAAAAAGTGCCCTAAAAGAGTTGGCTTCAAATACCAACAGTGCCCAGAGACTGTAAAGCCATAGAAAAACAGCACCAGTCAAGTAAGAATTTTCCTGTTCCCCTTACTCTCCTCTCTACACTAAACCCAAGAGACATTAGAATTCTCTTTTTGCAAATGGGCAGATCAAATAGGAAAATAAAAATGAACCACAATACCACCCTGCACTATTTGCTGGCCTCTTGCCTGTACAATAGCATAACTATGAAGGGGAAGATTTAATTGTATAATATAATCATATAGGTTTAATCATATAGGTCTTACAGTTAGAATTTTTGAATTGAGACATTATTTCCTGATTTAAAACAGTCATATTATTTTATTACCTAGGAGTATTCAGAAAAGCCAGTGGACTGAGTTTTCATGTACATGCAAGGAAAAAATCTGAAAACTGAATTACTTTTTCCTACTTTTTATTACAGAAAATTTCAAACATATTGATCAGAATGAACAATGAACTCACATGAGCCTAGCCCCAATTAGGACAGGCATCAATGTATGCCTGGCCTGTTTCATCTATACCACCAGTTTTGGCTTTATTGAAGCAAATTTCAGATATTGTATCACCTACTGAGTTAATTTTAAAAAGACAAAGGGGACAGAGTTACTTCAAGATTATGTTTTAAGAGCCTTATAAGTCTAACTGTTGTAGAGTAACAGGCATATGAGTACTTCTGTGTGCCATGTCAGGGATGGCACTGGCCTGGATTTTAAATCATGCTTAAAGACAGCTGGATTTATTAGATCCAAGAAAGTGGAATTGATTTAAAAGGACTAGAAATTTTTGTCTCCTAACCCACTTTGGGCTTCTGGGGAGTAATTCATTCTCTGTCTTAGAATTTATTGTGAAACATTTCATTAATACCTGGGGATGTTTTAATACCTTTCAGTTCATTTCAGTTCACTTGCTCAGCTGTGTCCGACTCTTCATGACCCCATGGACTGCAACACGCCAGGCCTCCCTGTCCATCACAAACTCCCAGAGTTTACTCAAACTTATGTCCATTGAATTGGTGATGCCATACAACCATCTTATCCTCTGCTGTCCCCTTCTTCTCCTGCTTTCAATCTTTCCCAGCATCAGGGTCTTTTCAAATGAGTCAGTTCTTCACATCAGGTGGCCAAAGTATTGGAGTTTCATCTTCAACATCAGTCCTTCCAATGAATATTTAGGACCGATTTCCTTTAGGATAGACTGGTTGGATCTCTTGTTGTCCAAGGGACTCTCAAGGGTTTTCTCCAACACCACAGTTCAAAGCATCAATTCTTTGGTGCTCAGCTTTCTTTATGGTCCAACTCTCACATCCATACATGACTACTGGAAAAACCATAGCCTTGACTAGATGGATTTTTATTGACAAAGTAATGTCTTTGCTTTTTAATATGCTGTCTATGTAGGTCACAACTTTTCTCCCAAGGAGCAAGTGTCTTTTAATTTCATGGCTGCAGTCACCATCTGCAGTGATTTTAGAGCCCCCCAAAATAAAGTCTGTCACTGTTTCCACTGTTTCCCCATCTATTTGCCATGAAGTGATGGGACCGGATGTCATGATCTTAGTTTTCTGAGTGTTGAGCTTTAATCAACTTTTTCACTCTCCTCTTTCACTTTCATCAAATAGCTCTTTAGTTTTTCTTTGCTTTCTGCCATAAGGGTGGTGTCATCTGCATATCTGAGGTTATTGATATTTCTACAGGGAATCTTGATTCCAGCTTGTGCTTCCTCCAGCCCGGCGTTTCTCATGATGTACTCTGTATACAAGTTAAATAAGCAGGGTGACAATATACAGCCTTGATGTACTCCTTTTCCTATTTGGAAACTGTCTGTGGTTCCATGTCCATTAATACCTATATAAGGCAAAATAGTAAAATAATCCAAGTAACTGAATTATCAATACTAGGAAAACACTCTGTGTACTCCTCCCTGACCCTGGTCCATTTCTCCTCCTCCCTGTGAAAACCATAATCCACACTTTTTTTATTTATCATAGGTTTTTTTTTCAAAAAAATTATTTCACAGGTATGTATTCTTAAAACATACATTATTTAGTTTTGCATTTTGGGGGCTTTATGTGAAAAGTATCATTAATGATAAAGATTTTAATTGTTCCTAGTTTTTGGACATCATGAACAATGCTGCTATGAAAGTTCTTTTATATGACTCCTTGGACATTTGGGACAGAATTTCTCTAGGGTTTATGCCTAGGAATGGACTTGCTGGGCCATAAGACTCACATCATCAACTGGTTGAATTTAGGTTTATCGGTAAAGTAGTTTCCCAATTTACATTCCTGCCAACTCTGTGTGATAGTTCTCAATGCACCACATCCAAAAATAACCCCTAAAATAGGCAAAAAAAGTTCTGTCAATCTGATTCATGTGAAATTTTTCTTAAGTATTGTTTTGATTTTCAATTTCCACAAAGTTTCCCATGAGGTTTACCATGCTTTCATATTTGTGTATGTTATGTGTGCCTCTCTCACTTAAAATAACTGGCATTGATTTTCACCCAATTTTTAATTTGGTTAATTTCACACCCTAATTTGTAACAGTAAATGATACATTCTGGTACAATGCCTTTATCAGTATTGTATGTTAAAAGACATATGTTAATAGTGTAGCTTTTAATTAAAAAATTTTCTCTTTGNAATAGTGTAGCTTTTAATTAAAAATTTTTCTCTTTGATTAATGAAGGCTTTAAGTATGTAATTTTTTTATCATAAGCTGTAATTTTATATCTTATTTAATATGCTATTACCTTAATTTTATGACATTTTCTCCTACATTTACTTTTACATTAGCCTTAAAAGTTTTTCACATTTTCAAATTTTCATTATCTGGATTTAATTTTTCTGTACAACCTATGGGCTGCCCTGGTAGCTCAGCTGGTAAAGAATCAGCCGACAGTGTAGGAGACCCCCATTAGATTCCTGAGTCAGGAAGATCTGAAGAAGAAAGGATAAGCTACCCACTCCAGTATTCTTGAGCTTTCCTGGTGGCTCATCGGGTAAAGAATCTGCCTGCAATGTGAGATACTTGGGTTCGATCCCTGGCATTGAGGAAATTCCCTGGAAAAAGGAACGGGTACCCACTCCAGTCTTGTCTAAAGTGGGATCCAATATTATCTTCTGCTAAATATGCAATCATCCTTCAATAAATGGCCCATTCTTTCTCCAGCGGATCTTCAGAAGCAAATCAGATTGATACCAAGGTTTGCAATACTAAAAATCTGCTTCTGGGATCTTAATATTTGATCATTGGCTATTTCACTATCCATATAAAAATACTATGGTTTAGCTATAATTCCAATTTTACAATAATTTTGGTAGGGCTACTTATATCCTTTTATAGTGTTAAAATATTTTCTTGAAATTTTAGACTTTATAGTTAATTATATTGGTTTTTCATGGGAAAAGAAATGTGTGTATACTTTAATGTTGGGAAAATGTCAGTTTCATAACATTGTGTCTTTTTCAGGGATATATTGAGTTGAACCATATGAAATTACTGATATCTGACCAAATCTGACCTAACAAAACAGCAGTATCATAACAGTTCAGTTCAGTTCAGTCGCTCAGTCGTGTCCGACTCTGTGACCCCATGAATTGCAGCATGCCAGGCCTCCCTGTCCATCACCAATTCCCAGAGTTCACTCAAACTCATGTCCGTCGAGTTGGTGATGCCATTCAGCCATCTTATCCTCTGTCATCCCCTTCTCCTCCTGCCCCCAATCCCTCTCAGCATCAGAGTCTTTTCCAATGAGTCAACTCTTCGCATGAGGTGGCCAAAGTATTGGAGTTTCAGCTTTAGCATCAGTCCTTCCCATGAACACCCAGGAATGATCTCCTTTAGGATGGACTGGTTGGATCTCCTTGCAGTCCAAGGGACTCTCAAGAGTCTTCTCCAATACCACAGTTCAAAAGCAAGCATCAATTCTTTGGTGCTCAGCTTTCTTTATAGTCCAACTCTCACATCCATACATGAC
>SJYQ01003397.1:91816-114616 GCA_006410935.1 Redunca redunca | reverse complement strand
GGTTACCATTTCCTTCTCCAGGGGATCTTCCCGACCCAGGGATTGAACCCGGGTCTCCCGCATTGGAGGCAGATGCTTTAACCTCTGAGCCACCAGGGAAGCCACACACACATATATAAGGGTGTTTATGTGTATATGATACTTTGCTTATACTATTAAAATATTTGAAATTATATTTATAAATTTTGAAACAATCTTAAGTTTATACAAATCAAAAAGTTTCAAATGTTTTAAAAGATCTTAATGAATTTTAAAAAGTTGATGTGATATCCTATTACCTCCTAATTTCTTTGTATTTTTTCTACAAACAAGAATGCTCTTCTGCACAAATTCAGTATAATCATTCCTCTTTCTTTCTCTACTTCAAGCACACATACACACCTTATTCCTACATTTCTCTATATAATATATGTTGAAAACTACAAGTTCATACATACCTTCAATCTTAATCCAATACCAGTAATTTATTTTGCTTTTCTCCCTTTCCAAATTTGGCAATGCCTTCTCCTTCAGTGAGAAACCAGCATTCACTATCCCTCACTGCCAGGAGCCAGCGTGAGGAACTCCGCCCATGGCAAAGGTCATAAGGAAGAAGGCTTGGTATACGCAAAGGCATGATCAAGCCTCAGGAAACCCCCTGTTCCCAAGCATCTACCCCCAAAACCAGAGTCTATTTACTTTACTGTTTCATGCTGTCGCCTACACCTCTGACTTTATGGGGGGCTGTTCCCCACTGGTTCTCTCGGAGAAGGAGTAAACGTGCAGCTCCAAGTCAATAAAAATTCCTGGGCACGACAAGAGTGTTTCAGCTTACGAACTCCTCTGAAGGTTATCTAGCCCTCCTGTATAGGTTTGTCCAGCCACATGTGATTGTTTACAGCCTCCCAACCTGAGAGGCATGAGATGTTTTAGACTTACTAAAGGCAAATTTTTAAAATTCACCCATTCCAGTCCATTTTAGTTCGCTGATTCCTAGAATGTTGACGTTTACTCTTGCCATCTCCTGTTTGACCACTTCCAATTTGCCTTGATTCATGGACCTGACATTCCAGGTTCCTGTGCAATATTGCTCTTTACAGCATCGGACCTTGCTTCTATCACCAGTCACACCCACAGCTGGGTACTGTTTTTGCTTTGGCTCCATCCCTTCATTCTTCCTGGAGTTATTTCTCCACTGACCTCCAGTAGCATATTGGGCACCTATTGACCTGGGGAGTACCTCTTTCAGTATCCTATCATTTTTGCCTTTTCATACTGTTAATGGGGTTCTCAAGGCAAGAATACTGAAGTGGCTTGCCATTCCCTTCTCCAGTGGACCACATTCTGTCAGACTTCTCCACCATGACCCACCCGTCCTGGGTTGCCCTGTGGGCATGGCTTAGTTTCACGGAGTCCGACAAGGCTGTGGTCCTATTGTGATTAGATTGACTAGTTTTCTGTGAGTATGGTTTCAGTGTGTCTGCCCCTCTGATGCCCTCTTGCAACACCTACTATCTTACTTGGGTTTCTCTTACCTTGGGTGTGGGGTATCTCTTCACAACTGCTCAGCAAAGCACAGCCGCTGCTCCTTACCTTGGAATGAGGGGTATCTCCTCCCGCTACCCTTCCTGACCCTCAACGTGGGATGGCTCCTCTAGTCCCTCCTGCGCTCTCACAGCCACTGCTCCTTGGGCATGGGGTTGCTCCTCCCGGTCGCCGCCCCTGGCCTCAGGTGCTGCCCCTGGCCTCAGACCAGGGTGGCTCCTCCCGGCCGCCACCCCTGGCCTTGGACATGGGGTATCTCCTCTCGGCTGTCGCCCCTGACCTCAGACGTAGGGTAGCTCCTCTTGGCCGTCGCCCCTAGGCTCGGATGTGGGTAGTTCCTCTCAGTCACCGCCCCTGACCTCGGACACGGGGTAGATCTCTCGGCCATTCCTGCTTCATCGCAGTCTGGCACTCTAGGCCGCTGCCCCTGACCTCGGACGTGAGGTAGCTCTCGGCCATGCTTAAGTGTGCCAGGCACCGCTGCTGCCTGATCTTCATGATCCGGATAATCACGATGGTATGAGCACTCATCTAGAGCCAGACATTCTGCAATGTGAAGTCAAGTGGGCCTTAGAAAGCATCACTATGAACAAAGCTAGTGGAGGTGATGGAATTCCAGTAGAGCTATTTCAAACCCTGAAAGATGATGCTGTGAAAGTGCTGCCCTCAATATGCCAGCAAATTTGGAAAACTCAGCAGTGGCCACAGGACTGGAAAAGGTCAGTTTGCATTCCAATTCCAAAGAAAGGCAATGCCAAAGAATGCTCAAACTAACGCACAATTGGACTCATCTCACATGCTACTCAAGTAATGCTCAAAATTCTCCAAGGCAGGCTTCAGCAATACGTGAACCGTGAACTCCCTGATGTTCAAGCTGGTTTTAGAAAAGGCAGAGGAACCAGAGATCAAATTGCCAACATCTGCTGGATCATGGAAAAAGCAAGAGAGTTCCAGAAAAAACATCTATTTTTGCTTTATTGACTATGACAAAGCCTTAGACTGTGTGGATCACAATAAACTGTGGAAAATCCTGAAAGAGATGGGAATACCAGACCACCTGTCCTGCCTCTTGAGAAATCTGTAGGCTGGGCAGGAAGCAACAATTAGAACTGGACATGGAACAACAGACTGGTTCCAAATAGGAAAAAGAATACATCAAGGCCATATATTGTCACCCTGCTTATTTAAGTTCTATGCAGAGTACATCATAAGAAAAGCTGGCTGGAAGAAACACAAGCTGGAATAAAGATTTCTGGGAGAAATATCAATAATCTCAGATATGCAGATGACACCACCCTTATGGCAGAAAGTGAAGAGGAACTAAAAAGTGAAAGTGAAAGTGGAGAGTGAAAAAGTTGGCTTAAAGCTCAACATTCAGAAAACGAAGATCATGGCATCTGGTCCCATCACTTCATGGGAAATAGATGGGGAAACAGTGGAAACAGTGGCAGACTTTATTTTTCTGGGCTCCAGAATCACTGCAGATGGTGACTGCAGCCATGAAATTAAAAGATGCTTACTCCTTGGAAGAAAAGTTATGACCAACCTAGACAGCATATTCAAAAGCAGAGACATTACTTTGCCGACTAAGGTCTGTCTAGTCAAGGCTATGGTTTTTCCTGTGGTCATGTATGGATGTGAGAGTTGGACTGTGAAGAAGACTGAGTGCCGAAGAATTGATGCTTTTGAGCTGTGGTGTTGGAGAAGACTCTTGAGAGTCCCTTGGACTGCAAGGAGATCCAACCAGGTCATTCTGAAGGAGATCAGCCCTGGGATTTCTTTGGAAGGAATGATGCTAAAGCTGAAACTCCAGTACTTTGGCCATCTCATGCAAAGTGTTGACTCATTGGAAAAGACTTTGATGCTGGGATTAGGGGCAGGAGTAAAAGGGGACGCCAGAGGATGAGATGGCTGGATGGCATCACTGACTCGATGGACGCTAGTCTGGGTGAACTCCAGGAGTTGGTGATGGACAGGGAGGCCCGGCGTGCTGCAATTCATGGGTTCACAAAGAGTCGGACACAACTGAGTGACTGAACTGAACTGAACTGAACTGAAAGGCAAATTCTTTTGGGAAATTGTCAGTATAGTAGGTTGGTTAGGAATCATATTGGTGAAAGGTTTTCCATTTGTTGTGCCAATAATTACTGCTAATTCCCTGCCCTTGGTGTGACAAGGGTATCTCAGGTCAAACCTCTCTGCTGACAGACTAGCTTGTGTGACAGGATTATCCATACTCCTGCCACTAGCACATGATTGTTTACTACCTCTCAACCATAAACAGCTCAGAGAGTTTGGAGTATTTTGAGAGTCTTAATTAGCATAGGGCTTTTCTCATTGTTGAGTCAATGATTGCCTCCAGGCCTCCATATTCTTAGGTAGCTGGAAATATATTAATCAATATATTTGGAATATAGAAAAGGAAATATAGTAGTTTTTAAGGTTAGCAATACTAGACTTTTTGAGTTAATGAATTTTCTCTTTTATAATAGATCACTGTACTTTGTTATAAATCAGTGTGTCCTTGCTATGTAAAAATGTAACTTTATCACTATCTTAAGACTAAATAGATCTTAAGGGGAACATTGGTGAAAGGATTTTCATTTGTTGGGCTGATGTTTGCTGCTAAATCTCCATATTCCCTGCCCTTATAATGAATATAACTAGCATATAGGAAAAATAAGTATTAACCTTTAAGATTAATCATGTTAACCTTGGGTTAAATAAATTATTTTCTTGATTGTAACTCACTACACCCTCACACTATAGGAATGCAACTTTATTTGGAGGATGGTTCCTGGTTTAAGAAAAAACACCCTTGGAAAAAATAAGTTTTTTGGTTATCAGAAAGAAAGGGTCGTAAAATGTCAGCAGGTCTCATGGCCAGAAGATGATGTAAAACCCCTAAGACCTTTTTCTTATACATTTATGTGAAGCACCTGATTTTGATAAAGGTCAGGAGCTGACCCCCACGTGACTCTGTATTCATCTCTATGTGTAACAAAAGGTATATAAGCAAACCCAAAAATAAAGAAATTGGATCATTTTCCGGAAAGACTGATTCCCTCATGTTGCTTCTTTCTTGCTGTCCGTTTTTCTGGCTGAATTCCCATCTGGAGATAGGTGCCCACCACGTCTACTTACTTGCCCCATTTTTAAAGCCCACGCGAGAAGGAGCCCAAGGAGGGGCACCTTCCGAGATTCAAGTGGCACCGGTGGCCAAACGTAGATGTTGCAAATTCCTTGTCTTGGAATTTTATTGGTATCCCAAGTAAATCAAGTTATTCAGCCTCTTTTTCTCTCCTACTATTTTCTGGCCGAATTCCCATCTGGTACATGGGTACCCACCAAGCCTACTAATTTTGCCTGGGCTTCTAAGATTGGACCAGGTGGGCCTCAGTGCCTCCTCTCCTTTGGAAGAATGTGAAGACGCCTGCGGCCTACGTAGGTGGTGATTGGTATTCCATGTAAACCAAGTTATTCAGCCTCTTTTTCTCTGCTAATTTTCTAATCCCTCTCTATCTGTAATTAAATAAGTTATTTCCAAGGACGCCGACTCCGTCCCCACCTTCAAATCACCCTGGATCCACCGGGGCTGGACCCTGGCACCTCACAGCTATACTTTCTGTTGTATCTACTTCCCTTACATGGATGACTTTCTCACCCTGCTCAGGCCCCAGCAGCCTGAGATAGGTTCCCTTCTCACACACTTGGACACTGACTCTTCACACATGACTGCCCTGACCCACTACATGGATGTTCTCCTTATCGTACTCCAGCTCTAACACCCTACTAATCTTACCTTATCCAGACTCTGACACCAAACAAACATCGCTTCAACACCTACTTTGTTACCAATATCCCACTCAGGGCATCTAAAAGTCTCACCATAGTACACGCTTAAATACAGAAAATATATCTGTGAAGGATAGTGAAAGTTGATTTTTCACCTAAGTAAAAGGGACTGAAAAAATTGGAAAGGGAAAGAGTAAAATAGATTCTGTGGTATTGGACTAGATTTGAAGATACTGGAACAAATTTTTAGTTTTCAATATACAGATATTGAAATGCCTACCTTTCTCTTCCCTGTCTCATGATTTTGAGTCAAAATTGTTCATAAATAGAAGGAAAGATGAAGAGAAGCCAAAATTAAAAATTTTAACAGCTGTATTATTTTCTATGTTTGTGCCATGTTTTTAAATTCATTCTTTTAGTCTTTGATACCTTAAGAGTCTTGAATTTTTCCCTCATACAGTAATGAGTTTTGGATCTTTAGCTTGTTAGAGAAGGTTGCTAAAACTGAAATTACTAGATTGTAGCATGCCAAATTCTTAAACCTTTATAATATGACAAGGAAAAAAGAAAGCCCTCCCGGGTAGCTCAAAGGGTAAAGAATCTGCCTGCAATTCGGGACACCCAGGTTTGATCCCTCGGTCAGGATGATCCCCTGGAGAAGGGCATAGCAACCCACTTCTTTCCTGGAGAATTCCAGGGACAGAGGAGCCTGGCAAGCTCCAGTCCATGGGTCACAAAGTGTCAGAAATGACTGAGTGACTAACACACACATTCACTGTTATAATCTCCATTTCTTTGCTGTTGTTCAGTCACTACATCACGTCTGACTCTTCACGACTCCATGGATTGCAGCAGGCCAGGCTCCTCTGTCCTCCACTGTCTCCCGGACTGTGCTCAGATTCATGTCCTTTGAGTCAATGATGCTAACCGTCTTATCCTCTGCTGCCCCTTTCTCCTTTTGCCTTCAATCTTTCCCAGCATTAGGGTCTTCTCCAGTGAGTCTGCCCTTTGCATCGGGTGGTCAAAGTATTGGGGCTTCAGTGTCAGCAATAATCCTTCCAGGAAACATTCAGGGTTGATTTTCTTTAGGATTGACTGGTTTGATCTTCTTGCAGTCCAAGGGACTCTCATGAGTCTTCTCCATTTCTTTAATTACCAATAAAATTACATGCTTTTTCCTGGTTATTTCCCATTTTCCCTGTCAATTATTTTTTCATCTGACACTACTTCTTATAGTAATTTTTTGACAATTCTTGAAAGTCTGTTTATATTAAGCAAAATAATATGTTGTCATATGTATTGCAAATATGCTTACTAGTTTTTCTTTTTTGCTTTTATGATATATTTTAATGTATTATAATTGAAAACAGTTTTAATATTATTGAGTAGCTTCTTTGGCATATTCAGAAAATTCTACCTCAATGGGAATTTAACTGTTTATCTAACACTCCCTTCTAAGGGCTTTTATGGTTTTAACTAACTATATCTGTCAAAGATTTGTTTTGTGTGGTTTCTGGTGAAGATTTGATTTATTTCTTTTCTTAATATAGCACAATTTCCCCTATATTATTAGTTAAACATGTTTCTTTATTTAAATATTACATTATATATATTAATATCCATTTGAAGGCAATTTCTTATATTCTGTCCACTTTTCAAATCTTATGCCAATACTGCAGTGTTTAAATTATCATATGTTTAAATAGCCAATAGAATGAGAAAATTCCTTTCATATCTCATTAAAACAGTTCTGGAGTCAAGTCCAATGTGGAGGTGGCGGNTGGCGGGGGTGGAGGGAGGTATTGGAGGGAGGTATAGGAGGGAGGGTTTTCTCATGCTAACAAGCAACTCTCAGACACCAATAGTACATGCAAGAACTTAACTCAGTTCCACTCAATTCTGATACTATCTTCCTCAGAGAGCATCACATTCCACCAGTTAAGGGTTCAGTCTTATGAGACTGCCCCAGCGCCCATTTCAGATGCTAGTCACAAGCCCATGCTGCTACCTGCAATTCTGACTGGCTATAAATCATAAGTTCCCACAATCAATCGTTCCTTGGGTTCAACTAATTTTCTGTAATAGCTCACAGAACTCAGAACATCTTTTCACTAACTAGATTGCCAGTTTATTATATAAATAAAATCTAAGTTAGGGACAGCCAGAGGGAAGATACACAGGACAAGGTGGGGGGAAGAGTGAGGAGCTTCCATGCTATCTCCAGCAGCTAACCCTCTCCAGCAGCTAACCCTCTCCCCACACTCTATGTGTTCACCAACTCAGAAGTTCTCCAAACCCCATCATTTTGGGTTTTTATAGAGGCTTCAATACATGTGCTCAGTCACTCAGTCATGTCCAACTCTTTACAACCTCCTGAACAGTAGTCTGCCAGGCTCCTTTGTCCGTGGAATTTTCCAGGCAGGAATACTGGAGCGGGTTGCCATTTCCTTCCCCAGGGAAGCTTCCTGGCCCAAGGATCAAACTCACATCTCTTGTGTCTCCTGCAAGGGCAGGTAGATTCTTTACCATTGCACCACCTGGGAAGCCCTTCAATACATAGTCATGATCAATTAATTATTGGCCACTGGCATCTGATTCACCCTCCACTCCCTTGGCTTCCCTGGAGGTCAGGGGATGGGACTGAAAGTTCTACCCCTTTAATTGCATGGCGGGTTCTTCTAGCAACCAGCCCCATCCTTAGATGGGGTCCAGAAAGGCATTTCATTAATATAACAAGAGACACATTTGTCACTGTCAACACTTAGGAAATTCCAAGGATTTGGGGAACTGTGAGTCAGGAACTGTGGATGAAGATAAGATACATATGAGAAATATATTTTGGTCATCTGAATGTATATAGTTCTTATAAGTCACAAAATTGCATCATCATATTTAATAATTCCTGAGCTATGATATTGTGAGTCTTCTTCCAAATAGTTTTAGAATCACCTTCCTTGTTTTTTCCAAAGAGACTTTAAAATATGTTTAACATACTATAGTTTATTACTCATTCAAATCTATGATATGTATTTCCTTTTATTGTCTATTTTTTGAAAATAATTTTTTATTTTTAATAATTTAGTTTATATTTTAATAATAATATTTTTATTTTTTCATCTTTCCTTATTATACCTTCTTAGTTTTTTAAAGTGATTTCATTTTCATTGTGAATGAATTCACATTTTAAAAATAATTTCACTGTCTTACTTATATAGGAAAATAATTGATTTTTGTGCATTTATCTTATGCCAAGCTATTTTACTCTAGTCCTTTGTACTTTAAATATTATATCATGCTTTTCTTGATATTTTAGGAATAAAATGGTCTTGCCTGAAAATCTCCCATGTGTCTCCTCCCAAATAAAATGCTACATTTAAATAAGTATATCAGTATATTATGAGAGCTAAACTTTCCTAGCCACATTCTCCTCTGGGATGACAATATATTTTAGTGATGTCTTGGTGGATAATATACTGTTGGAAATTATAGCTACTACAAAAACCCACATCAATAAGAGGAAATATAAATGGCTATTTAAATATAATATATTTTTGCTAACGCAAATAATACTGTAAAACAAAAAATGTTGCTCATCATCTGGTTCTACAAGGATTAAATTATTAGCCTGCAGGTGCTGACCAACAGTATACCCCAAAAGGAATTCAGAAGGAAAAACAGCATGAGGCACTCTGTGCTTTGGAAAAGCAGACCTGCTGGATAGTTAGATAAATCTAAAGAAGAATTTTAATGAGTCCAGATTCTTGAATCTTCCTATATGCATAAAAGCTCTAAAAGCATTAATTGAGATAGCTGTTCCTTGTAATTAGCAGTGACCTTTTTACAGAGAAGTATGCTTGACTGAAGTGACTTAGCAGTAGCAGCAGCATGCTTGACTATGGGCTTCCCAGGTAGTGCTAGTGATAAAGAAGTGAAGTGAAGTGAAGTCACTCAGTCGTGTCCGACTCTTCACAACCCCGTGGACTGTAGCCTACCGGGCTCCTCCGTCCATGGGATTCTCCAAGCAAGAGTACTGGAGTGGGTTGCCAGTTCCTTCTCTAGAGGATCTTCCTGACCCAGGGCTCGAACCCGGGTCTCCCGCAGTGTAGGCAGACACTTTACTGTTTGCTACTTTAGGAGACGTAAGTGACCTGGGTTCAACCCCTGGGACAGAAAATACTCTGGAAGAGGGCATGGCAACCGACTCCAGTAATCTTGCCTGGAGAATCCTATGGACATTGGAGACTGTCAGGCTATAGTCTATAGGGTCACAAAAAGTTGGATAGGACTAAAGCAGCTTAGCACACGCACACATGCTTGACTGCATGTATTCCTTAGGCAAAATCATGTATATACTGGCTTCTTCCTCTGCTTCCCAGGAGCAGTTCTCTCAGAGCGATTTCACTGAAAGTCTATTTCCCAAGCTATAGTCTTCAGTAAGACTCTGAATAAAACTCAACTCACAGTTCTTATAGGGTCCATTTTTCTTTCAGTTGACAATGCACAGCCACAATATCACATAAATGTTTTTGCTTAATATGTATTTTTTCTAATTTCATTTTCCCCTCTTTTTATATAAATCATTCTTGAATCTGATTTCTAATAGTAGTGAATTGCATTTCAAAGACAGTCTGCATTATATTGCTATATAATTATCATGAAATAGTAAATGCTTTAGGAAACCCCAATCCTTAACTTTAGGAAAAGAACATGCATATAGAAGAGGAATCTCTAAAGTTCACCTTAACAGAGAATTTTATAAAGATGTCTAATGTTCAAAACTGGAAAAAAAAAATCCAGACCTTATTTTGAAGATCAGTCAATATAGACTAAAGCTGTACTTACCATTAAGTGAAGTTCACTAAGGATACAACCTTCTTTTCTGTAATTCTACTGACTTTAATTTGTTTGTCTCATGACCCTGTGCCAGGTCAAAAATAGTAGGTGGTGAAGAACCACCCAAGAACTACTGAAACTTTTCTAATTTGAAGAAAACACATCTTAGAATAACTTTTCTTTTTAAATAATGTGCTATCATAAGGAACTGGTTTTGTTTACTCTTCTCTAAATATTCCAAGCCTCACAACCTAGTAGTTCTTTGAATTCCATGATAGCTATTAACTTACCTTGGAAACTTAGTCTATGAATATCTGAGTATTTATGCCACCTCAGCATAGGAAATCCTAATGGATTCATTGGCATTTTCTTGAAGATAAATGTCTACATCTATCTATTCTGTTTTTATTCAGTAAACTGTTAATTAGTCCATATTTTACTTCCTCAGACATGTAGAGAAACTGACTAATTATCTCGGAACATTAGGCTGGGTAGAAAGCCTGGTGAGAACTTCCGTGGGGAGAATTATTTTTCAACACGTTTCCAAGGATGAGGGAAGGGCTTGGGTTGTAATGTACCTGTTTAATAGCTACCTGGAGTAAGCTGATACACAGCACTCATTCTGCAGATATTATTCTCTTCACCTTCAGCAAGATGTTAAATGTTTTTAAATAGCTGTTCTGTACTGTTTTATTGGTGTTAACAGAACTCTTATGGTTGTTACTGACCATTTTTATAGTCCTTTGCTGCTTCATTTCCACAGCAGGCAAGTCTGGCTACCAAAAATGTCATTGATCATAGTTTTAAGCATCATCCATAGATGATAAAATTGGTGATATCACTGAATGACAGATTCAAAAGTATCATAAAAACTCCTTCAAACAGATGGCAAATATACCACTGTTTACATATTTTAAATGGATGCTACAGATGGTAAGAAATTATTCCACCATGTTTAATAGGAAAATTCCACAGCATTTCTACAAAGGCACTTTTCTTTTTACTGCAAGGAAATAGATTCGGTAGTTTAGCTACCAACCACTTTTTTACCTTCCAAATTGTATATTGGAAGCATATGGGAAAGATGGTTGGGAAGCCTGTATTCATTTCTTCTTTATGTAGCCTTAAATTTATTGGACAATAAAAATAAATGGGATTGAGAAAGGTATATGGATGTGTTCATTATTTAGTAAAAATTGATAATTCTTAAAAGCATTCTCAAATAATTTACTTGTTGAATTACAACTAGTTTCATAATTAAAAATTTTTGGCTATAAAGAAAACAGTAAATTGTCACCTGTTAACAGTTTTAAAATATTTTCTAATGTATGAATAATCCATTTGTATTGTATACTAATTGTATGATTAATTCTGTGAAATGGTGGTATAATTTGTTATGGTATATTTGCTTTGAGCAACAGGAATAATTCAGCAAATTAAGTAAAGATTTGAAAACAAGAGTTTAAATTTTGTATTGGATTATAAATGTGATTATAGAGTAGCTGAGTATCAGATTATTATTGCACTTTCCATAAACAACCGTTCATTCCTTTAAATATTTCATTCTGTTCTCTCAATATTGTACACCTATTCCTTGGATTTTGGTGAGGAAATTAGTCCTTCTATAAGCAAACTTACTTTGTATTACATATTCTGAAAAACAGAAAATTCATTCTAAATCAGGACCCTTCATAGAACTTCCATATCATTCTCACTTTGTTTTTATTTAAACAATTACTATAAGTAGCTTCTTTTCAAAATATATGTATTTTTCACTTTTAAAATGTAAATTTGATCTATTCAAACATATAGATGATCAGATTTTTCCCTTCATATAGCTTTTTGAAATATTTCTCAGTTGTGAGCATAAGGCTGCCCTTTGTGAAGGACTGGTAGTAGAGTTGATCCTTCTTTTATCACATATAGAAAATAAACTATTATATTTATGTGTTAAGAGCTAAGGTAGTCTTCCTTGTCTTCTAGCTGTTGTTTATTTCTATTACTTCTTCTTCATATTGGAGAAGGAAATGGCAATTCTGTTACTTCTTCTTCATATTGGAGAAGGAAATGGCAACCCACTCCAATACTCTTGTCTGAAGAATCCCATGGAGGGAGGAGCCTGGTAGGCTACAGTCCATGGGGTCGCAAAGAGTCGGACACAACTGAGCAACTTCACTACATAGACCTTTACAAAAAACTTTATTAAAATTCAAAATCTAAAAATCTTTTTTACCAAGATAATACAGAAATTGAAGTGAATGAGAAGTGGACATAGAAACTGATATTTATAGCTCAAAATTTTAATCCTACGTGGTACAACTTCTATTTTTGTGATAAGATGGTGATAATGTCCTTCCAGAATCAGGACATAGACATTGCTTCATTGAACCAAAACTGAGGCCATTTAAGACAACACTGTTAGAACTTAAAGTTTTGATCTCTAGTTTCTAAACAGTGGTTCCCAAATGTTATATTACATTAGAATCACTTATAAGACTTTTAAAAATAAAGATTATTGGGTACCAGACCCAGAGTTTTGGATCCAACAGTCTGCAGCTATAAAATTAACTTTTCTAAGAAGCTCCCAGCTGACTTTTATGCTGCTCCTCCAGAGTCCATACTTTGAGCACTACCTTAGCCTGAAAACAAAGGGGAAAAGGACTGAACTGAGATGTTTTAACTTTACCTATGTGATCTTAGAGAAGGTATTTATTATCCCAGATTTACTGTTTTATCTTTTTCAAATAAAAGTGCTGGTCCAGGTGATTGCTCATTTCCTGTGTTTTACTCCAAAATCTATGAATATAAATCAAGAGCCACAAAAGAGCATACAATGCCCTTAATTAGAGTGATTCAAAGGTCTTACAGAAGATAGAGGTTTGAAGACACTTTACAAAGGAGCTTTTTCCTTCATCTTGGCTTCCTCTGTCAAGGTGATTAAACTTGAGTTCAAAATGTCTCTATTTGAGCTACACAAGCAAACAAACAAACAAACAGAACTAATGGGTATGTGGCTTTAAATTCGATTTTTTCTTTAGCAAATTATTAATGTGAAATTATTGCTGAGGAGATTGGGTATTTGGAGATTTCTTCACCTCAGGCTGCTCTCTGGACTCAATGTCGTAAAGTTAGTTCCTTGACTCTCTACATTGACTTAAAACCTGAGGGTTTTTAAAGCCTCATGCCAATCCACCTCCGTGATAGGTTGTTCAATAAATACTACTACTGCTGCTGCAGCTGCCAAGTCGCTTCAGTCGTGTCCGACTCTGTGCGACCCCATAGACAGCAACCCACCAGGCTTCCCTGTCCCTGGGATACTCCAGGCAAGAATACTGGAGTGGGTTGCCATTTCCTTCTCCAATGTATGAAAGTGAAAAGTGAAAGTGAAATCAATCAGTCGTGTCCGACTCCTAGTGACCCCATGGACTGCAGCCTACCAGGCTCCTCCGTCCATGGGATTTTCCAGGCAAGAGTACTAGAGTGGGTTGCCATTGCCTTCTGTTAATTACATTGGTGGCTCTTTCCACCCCTGTATTTCAGAGACTTTAAATTCTCTGAATTAGAGAAAACTAGAGAGAATAGTCTAAGCTTCAGTTCAGTTCAGTCGCTCAGTCGGGTCCGAATCTTTGCGACCCCATGAATTGCAGCACGCCACACCTCCTTGTTCATCACCAGCTCCCAGAGTTCACTCAGACTCATTTCCATCAAGTCAGTGATGCCTTCCAGCTATCTCATCCTCTGTCATCCCCTTCTCCTCCTGACCCCAATCCCTCCCAGCATCAGAGTCTTTTCCAATGAGTCAACTCTTTGCATGAGGTGGCCAAAGTATTGGAGTTTCAGCTTAAGCATCAGTCCTTCCAATGAGCACCCAGGACTGATCTCCTTTAGAATGGATTGGTTGGATCTCCCTGCAGTCCAAGGGACTCTCAAGAGTCTTCTCCAACACCACAGTTCAAAAGCATCAATTCTTTGGTGCTTAGCTTTCTTCACAGTCCAACTCTCATGGAAACACACAAATGTTCTCTCCATAGGTGATCTGACTAGGTTCTACATAGGTTAGCCTTACTTATGTACCTGGCCTCTCTTGAATTATATTTTTCCATTTCAATTACAGTTGAGACAATTTCAGTCACTGATGGAAACAGACTGGAAAGATGATTGACTACTCAGAACCAATAAAGAGTGTCAGAGGTTTGATGTTTTGAGGAAGCAATGGAGTATTAGGAAAATCATTTTCTAATTTGTACTCTTAGCAGTTCCCAAAGTTTTAACCAAGGTTATTAAATTAAAGTATTAATAGTTTTAAAGAAATCAGATATCATATTCTTAAGTTATATTTGTAGTCTATTATAAAATTGATTCAACTAAAAAGTTGTCTGCCCTGAAGGTTTTTCTTTTCTCTTCCCCCTTACAGAATAATCTTTTTCATTATTATTATTTTTTTAAGTCATATGGCAATCTCAAAACTCTCTCCAGTGCTTGTCCTGATGTGGAAAAATCTCCAGAATGGCAAATAAAGGAATGTTTCCACAAATGTTTAAAGTAATCCATGACCATCTCAAATGAATTTTACTTTATAAAGATAGTATTTATCAGAATTCATTATATTTTTCCTGTTTTAGGTAAATCAAGTACAAATAATACTTCAATAAAAAGTCACTAGGCTTCCCTGGTGACTCAGAGGTTAAAGCGTCTGCCTCCAATGCGGGAGACCAGGTTTGATCCCTGGGTTGGGAAGATCCCCTGGAGAAGGAAATGGTAACCCACTCCAGTATTCTTGCCTGGAGAATCCCACGGACAGAGAAGCCTGGTAGGCTACAGCCCACTGGGTCGCAAAGAGTCGGACACGACTGAGCGACTTCACACACAGACACAAAGTCACTCTAAGAAATATATAGAGCTTTATGGCTACATAAAATTTAAATTTAAAAATAAATATCTGTAGAAAAATACAATAAGATGGCTAATAGAATACCATTTAAAATCATACTTTAGGATAAAATAATGTTGCAGAATTAGAATGGTAATAAAAATTCAAGTAGACAAAATTAATGGTATAAAATTTCCTACTATTAAATAATAATTTGGCATTAAAAAGTAAAATAATACTTTTTATTATTTATTTATTTGGCTGCACCAGGTCTTGGTTGTGGTATGCAGGATCTTTAATTGTAGCATGTGGGATCTAGTTCCCTGACCAGGGATCAGATGTAGGTCCCCTGAATGGGGATTGTAGAGTCTTAGCCACTGGATCACCAGGGAAGTCCCCTGTATGATGGTGATATAATGAATGATGGTGATATAAATTTATTATAGTATTCATTTTCTATTGCTGTCAATGCTTGAATAATATCACAATTTCAATTACCTATGCTAAAATAAAATGTTTAGACGTCAGTTTAGAGTAGAATCATTTTCAGCAATGCATTTTGGAGTAACAGTAATATCTGACCACCTGTGTCTTATTGCACTAAGTATAAAATTGGCAACTCTCATAATAATAATAACTTATAACTTAGTTTAAAAATACTTCTGAAATATATTAAATTAAAATGTTCATATAATAAAGTAGGCATTATTCTCTCCTATTTGTGGATAAGGCAACTGGCCATTGGGAAACATAGGCAAATCACTTGCTTGAAATGAAAATGATATGAAAGTTGAAACCAGGAAAAATTTGATCCAGTGTTCTATGTTTGCTTTTTCTATTTCATTCTACCTAAGTGTAAAAAGTGATTGACCACAACAATAACATACAAATTTTTTGTACACATCTGTGAGATCTATGCATCTGCATTTCATATATCTACATTGTACATATACATTTATTTCACTGGGGGTCTGAAAACTTTGTAGATTTTTTGTTTAGGTTTCATCAAAATGTTTCAGTTAATGATTCTTTAACAATTACTATATTGTAATATCATATGCTTCCTTCCTAGAACTCTAATATCATTCAGTTTTGAACTGTTCTTCTGTAATTAGTTCAGGTCACTCTTCCATCNATATCATATGCTTCCTTCCTAGAACTCTAATATCATTCAGTTTTGAACTGTTCTTCTGTAATTAGTTTAGGTCACTCTTCCATCTTTTGTTAAAGTATTATTAGTGAAGCATCAGTGGATTCAATGTCATCAAATCCAATGAAGTTAAATTATCACTTGTGACTGATAATTCTCAGTAGCAAATTATCTCTGAATTCATCAGAGAGATTAACACTTATAATCACTTTTATAAAAAAATGAAGTCAAAATTAGTTCAACCAAGAAAAGTGATAAAATATTTTTTATTTGACTAAAATGTTGCTGTTGGCTGTAATAGAAGAAAAATAAGTGTCTGAGCCCCCAAGAATATTTGTTACATTGCAACTGTCTTGCTCTCACATTTCCCCCTATTAAAAGTTGTTAGATACTGCCTTTATTTTAATAACTAGGCAGTCTCAAAGTTTAAATCNTAGGCAGTCTCAAAGTTTAAAGCAACACATGCAATCAAAAACCTTGTCAATCATTCTGACTTGAAAAGAAAATCTTGAGGATCGTGTCAACCACCATCTAACATTTTGCCTTCAAATATCTATTAAAGAGTATTATCAACTGTTCAACTAGCATTTTCAGGGGAAAGAGATATAACCTACTCTGAGATTCATGAATTTGTTGATTTAATGTAATCTAATACATAAGTTTCAATACCTCAAATATATGCTCCTTCTGAAAAACATGTCTGTGGCTCACAAGATGGTTATTGTTCAGCCTTAAGGTGGAAAACAGTTCTTCAATTCACTTCCAGACATTTCCAATATTTACATTTATGGTACAAGATGCCATATAACCAGAAAATGTCTCAAGAAACTATTCTATCTGGCCATAACAGAAAGTTATGCTTAAAACTTGCCACGTATCTACTTGTGAGAGAATAGAATTTTTAAAACATCATTACTAATTTCCCGAATACTAGATATTATCTATAATGAGCAACCTTCACTCACACCTGAAGAACAGCATCATAGTGAGGCTTAAGTGTAATTGAAATGTCATCTACATTTAATATCATAGATGATTAGTGATGGAAGTGTTTTTGAAGGATACATTGTTTTTTTAAAAATCTGGCTCCTCTCTTAAGTACAAAACACTGGACTTGCTGCAGATACTGAAGAATATTTTTAAAGGTTATACATGTGAGTGAAAAAATTGGCTTAAAGCTCAACCTTCAGAAAACTAAGATCATGGCATCTGGTCCCATCACTTCATGGCAAATAGATGGGGAAACAGTGGCTGACTTTATTTGGGGGTCTCCAAAATCACTGCAGATGGTGATTGCCACCATAAAATTAAAAGACACTTACTCCTTGGAAAGAAAGTTATGATCAACCTAGACAGCATATTAAAAAGCAGAGACATTACTTTGTCAACAAAGGTCCGTCTAGTCAAGGCTATGGTTTTTTCGGTAGTCAAATGGATGCGAGAGTTGGACTATAAAGAAAGCTGAGTCAAAAGCTTTTGAATTGTGGTGTTGGAGAAGACTCTTGAGAGTCCCTTGGACTGCAAGGAGATCCAACCAGTCCATCCTAAAGGAGATCAGTCCTGGGTGTTCATTGGAAGGACTAATGTTGAAGCGGGAACTCCAATACTTTGGCCACCTGATGCGAAGAGCTGACTCATTGGAAAAGACCCTGGTGCTGGGAAAGATTGAGGGCAGGAGGAGAAGAGGATGACAGAGGATGAGATGGTTGGATGGCATCACCGACTCAATGGTCATGGATTTGGCTAGGCTCCGGGAGTTGGTGATGGACAGGGAGGCCTGGCATGCTGCAGTTCATAGAGTTGCAAAGAGTCTGACACGACAGAGTGACTGAACTGGAACTGGAACTGGATACATATGTTATTATGCCAGTTACATGTTAACCCTAAAAGGTCTGGATGACGGTAATAATTTGTTGTTGTTAAGTAACCCAGTTGTGTCCAACTCTTTGCAACCCCCATGGACTGCAGCACGCCAGGCCTCCCTGTCCCTCACCATCACCTGAAGTTTGCCCAAGTTCATGTCCATTGCATTGGTGATGCTGTTCAGCCATCTCATCCTCTGATGCTCTCTTCTTCTTTTACCCTCAATCTTTTCCAGCATCAGGGACTTATCCTATGAGTAGGTTGATGGTAATAATAGCACATGTCTATTTAAAAGATGAACAATGGACAGAATTGAAGAAAGAACACAGATGAAAGCTTGCCCTTTCTTAGTGAAGCTGTGACACAGATGGATTACAAAATTGATTGAAAAGTATTCTCCAGATTGGGTAGAGAGGATTTTCCTCTGCTTATTAATCATAGTAATGCTCATGACATTTCTAAGCCTTTGAAGAGTAGGAATACATAATAGATCCAATCACACCTGTGTATAAATTATGCAGTCAGAAGGGACCAAAATGAAGGCATTTTTAAAAGTTCAGAATGAAGTAAAATTCATTTTCTAAACATTGGATAATTCTGTGCTGTGCTTAATCGCTCAATCTGTCTGTCTCTTTGCAACTCCATGGACTGTAGTCTGCTAGGCTACTCTGTCTATGGGATTCTCCAGGCAAAATACTGGAGTGGGCTGCCACGCCCTCCTCCACGGATCTTCCCAACCCAGGTCTCCCACATTGCAGGTGGATTCTTTACCATCTGAGCCACCAGGGAAGCCCAAGAATACTGGAGTGGGTAGCCTATCCCTTCTCTAGGGGAACTTCCCTACCGAGAAATGGAACCAGGGTCTCCGGTCTTGCAGGTGGATTGTTACCAGCTAAGCTACCAGGGAAGACCTGGATAATTCTATTAGAATATTTTTTTAAAAAAATCTTTCCCAAATTATCAGAATAAAGGCATTTCTTCAATAAACTTTATTTGGTTAAATGTGTTTATAAGAAGAAGGTACAAATGTCTGCATACAAATACAATTAATCCAAAGCTCAGTGCATTGCTAGTGAAATCAATTACTCTTTTCTTGGTCATATGTTGTTTGGCAGGAAGTCTATAGTTTATGCAACATTCAGGTTTTACAAGCAGGCCTATTTTATAGGAAGTTGTGGCAGTATTTTTAAAGAGAAGCTATATAATGCGTTTCAGAGTCTCTGAGGTGAAGATTTATTGTATTCACTAGTGCCAAGAATAGATAGCATGGGCTGGCAATATACAAACATTTCCACGGTCACAATACAGTAGTCCAGGACTGGCATACAAAATTTTTCCTATTTCTGCCCTTGGTATCTCACTGGAAATTAGCAGCTCAATCTCATACTGACTTGTCCAACATGAGGCAGATTTTGTAAATAAAAACTCTAAATACATTTACTATTATGTGACTTCTCCATAGAAATTGCCTACTTTTAGGTAAATAGAACTTATTCGGCCAATTATTTTGATTGTCAGACTTTTATTAAACCAGCTAGCTATGATGTATAGAATACTTAAGCTGTATTTTATAATCATCTTAGAATTTATATCTATTTTTAAAGTATTGATCTATTTATTTTTGGCTGTGCTGGGTCTTCACTGCTTCGTGGGGCTTTCTCTAATTGTAGTAAATGGGGGCTTCTCTCCAGTTGTGATGTGAAGGCTTCTCAGTGTGGTGGCTTCTCTTGTGGTGCAGCATAGACTCTAGAGTCCAGGCTCAGTAGTTCTGGTGCCCGGACTTAGTTGCTCAGCAGCATGTGGGATCTTCCCAAACCAGAGATCAAACTCATCTCTCCTGCATTGCCAGGTGGATTCTTAACAAGGGACCACCAGGGAAATCCCTTCTAAATTAAATTTGATCAGTCTATTAAAAAATGTTGAACTTTAATGAGTAACTCACCTTCATTGTCAGAAGTAATTTGGTCAAAGGGCAAAACATGGTAACTACCTAACAGAAATATCAATGTTTATGGTGAAGGTGCATTTGAAAATCATGAAGAGTAATTTTATGTATTTCAATGAGAAATTTGTTTGCTCCATAGTAATCTGACATATTATAGCAGAGAAGATTGATTGTTTCTTACTGCCTTTGCTTAGCTATATTAAGGTAATTATCGGAGAAGGCAATGGCAACCTACGCCTGTACTCTTGCCTGGAAAATCCCATGGATGGAGGAGCTTGGTAGGCTTCAGTCCATGGGGTCGCTAAGAGTTGGGCACGACTGAACGACTTCACTTTCACTTTTCACTTTCATGCATTGGAGAAGGAAATGGCACCCCACTCCAATATTCTTGCCTGGAGAATCCCAGGGACAGAGGAGCCTGGTGGGCTGCCATCTATGGGGTCACAGAGAATCGGACACAACTGAAGCAATTTAGCAGCAGCAGCAGCATGCAATTTTAACAAAGCTTTTAGCTCAAGAGAAAAGTATATTTCCGCCATAAAGATATTAAGTTATACATTTAAGCATGCTGCTGCTGCTGCTAAATTGCTTCAGTCGTGTTCAACTGTGTGTGACCCCATAGACGGCAGCCCACCAGGCTCCTCTGTCCCTGGGATTCTCCAGGCAAGAACACTGGAGTGGGCTGCCATATCCTTCTCCACTGCATGAAAGTGAAAAGTGAAAGTGAAGTTGCTCAGTTGTGTCCGACTCTTTGGTACCATTGCCTTCTCCTGCATTTAAGCATAATTGATATTTAAAACACTTGTCATACTAATGATCTCATTAATCAAAGATGATGTAGTAAAAGTATGGAAGGAAGAATATCTCATGAGTCTTTAACAAACAGACTCAATAGCAAAGGATTCTATAAAAACTAGAAAATATGTGCTAGGATGTCTTCATTATTCTGCCTGATGGAGATATGCTACTTTTGTAGAAGGGATACACTATGAATGAGTGGACAAACTAGCAAACAATTAAGTTTACAATATGATTAAATTACCAACATTTTGAACCTGTGCTTACTTTTACAGCTTAAATGTCTACTCTAATTACCCCTGGACACAGTGATTCTTATCAAGCATAGCTTCAAATCACACTCACCAAAACATGGTGTTACTTTACAAGTGCCTGTCATCCAATTTCATAGGAAAGTCTGCCTCAAATCAGTAAACTTTTGAATTAACCACATGCTGACACATTAGCTGCTGAGTTATACATTTTGAGGTTCATTTTTAATGCACCTTTTATTGATTAACCTACCATAATAATTTTTAGGTTTCAAAATTGTGAACTATATTGACTAAAAATACAATGAAAGGTGAAGTGGTATGTTAGGTTTTATTATTTCTAAGCAACAAAAATAACTATGTTGCTAACCCTAGAAATCTGTCATTTTGAATATCTATTTTCTTCACCAATCTATTGTTTAATCTTTTATTAAATGTACAGCACAGACACAACATAGTTACCTTCATTGGCAATATTTTTCCTATCTCAGAAGGGGAGCATATGTAATTAAGTATCATCTTATGTCATATTTGGTTACTTAGAGTAGTGTTATAAACAGGGCATATAACTGTGTAGTATTATTTCCAGATGAACCATATGAAAGAAATGATACCTTTTGGAAGGCCTTTTTTTAAAAAAATTTTTTAGTGAAAATGCCTATAAACCATATTAGGAGTGAAGAAAATGCTTTAGATTCTAAATTTAAAAATGATATAAAGATAGATAGATACCTGATTTTTTTTATGTTGTACAAAATGAAACTGATAGCTTAAATGAGACTAAGACTTTTAAAAAGTATTTAAAATTTCAGAGTGAATATAATGAGCAAATTTTATAGAACACTCAACATTCAGAAAATGAAGATCATGGCATCTGGTCCCATCACTCCATGGGAAATAGATGGGGAAACAGTGGAAACAGTGTCAGACTTTATATTTTTGGGCTCCAAAATCACTGCAGATGGTGATTGCAGCCATGAATTAAAAGACGCTTACTCCTTGGAAGGAAAGTTATGACCAACCTAGATAGCATATTCAGAAGCAGAGACATTACTTTGCCGACTAAGGTTCGTCTAGTCAAGGCTATGGTTTTTCCTGTGGTCATGTATGGATGGAGAGTTGGACTGTGAAGAAGGCTGAGCGCCAAAGAATTGATGCTTTTGAACTTGGTGTTGGAGAAGACTCTTGGGAGTCCCTTGGACTGCAAAGAGATCCAACCAGTCCATTCTGAAGGAGATCAGCCCTGGGATTTCTTTGGAGGGAATGATGCTAAAGCTGAAACTCCAAAACTTCGGCCACCTCATGCGAAGAGTTGACTCATTGGAAAAGACTTTGATGCTGGGAGGGATTGAGGGCAGGAGGAGAAGGAGACGACCGAGGATGAGATGGCTGGATGGCATCACTGACTCAATGGACACGAGTCTGAGTGAACTCCGGGAGTTGGAGACAGACAGGGAGGCCTGGTGTGCTGCGATTCATGGGGTCACAAAGAGTCGGACATGACTGAGCGACTGAACTGAACTGAACTGAAATATTAATAACAGGAAATTTTAATGAGAAAATGTAGAAACAGAAGTACTTGACAAAATAACCTGAGGCAATTAAGGAATATTATTAGCATAGAGAAAATAGTGTGAAATTACTTGCATGGGATCATATTAAAAATAAAAAAGACAAATAAGAGAAAATGAAGCACATTATTTGGAATTAAGAATCAATTTAAAGCAAAAGGAGAGTCAATCAAAGCATATAAGACAGTCAGGAGAGGGCC
>SJYQ01003397.1:75206-91808 GCA_006410935.1 Redunca redunca | reverse complement strand
CCCTTAATAATAAAATTGAGGTATGTTGATAGTGAAAAGTAAAAGAAGGCAGATTTCAAACAGACCCAAATAGATCTTCAAGAGTTAAATATATATATATATATATTTTTTTTTTTTATTTACTCAGCAAGTTAAACTCAAGAGAAGAAAGTATAAATTTATTCAAAGATAGATGTGAATAATGGGCCAATCTTGAAGCCATTCATGGAATACACAGAAGTCCTTATCATATACAGGAAGAGGAGTTTCATCATAGATGCTATTGGAGTTTCAGAAAGACTTCATTTTATAAATTGGATTTCATGTGCTGCTGGTGAATGTGCAGATTGGTAACCATAATGGAGACAGTTTAGGATCCATGTGTATCACTAGTTTTCAGAAACCCAACTTCTACCTATGAAATGATCCTAAAGGATTTCATATGCATCAGGGGACCTATAGGAGCAGATTCATCACAGAAGCGATAGCAAAAACAACCCAAATCTTCATAAGGGTTAAAATAATTAATGACAATGTACAAAATCAACAGAATATTATATATTAATAGTATTGGAAATGAATAACTACTGTTACCTGAGATAAAAAGAATGAATATCAAAAATATGTCAAACAAAAAGGAAATCCTCAGAAAAATATGCACACTATTAATCCATTAATAAAAATTAGGTATTAGCAACATTGATTTTTATTTATGTCCACATATTTATGCAGCAAATCTTTAGAAATCAAGGAAATTATTATTATAAAATTTAAGATGAAAAAAGTGAAAGTGTTAGTTGCTCAGTCATGTCAAACTGTTTGCGACCCCCTGAGCTGCCAGGCTCCTCTGTCCATGGAATTCTCCAGGCAAGAGTACTGGAGTGAGTAGCTAGTTTCTTTTCCAGGGGATCTTTCTAACCTACAGATCAAACCCAGGCCTCTCGCATTGCAGGCAGAATCTTTACTGCCTGAGCCACCAGGGAAGTCCAAAATTTCAGATAGGAGTTATCTTTGGGGAGAAAAGAGATGCAATAGGGTGGACAGAGAACACAGTGGCTTGGAATTGGATGATGTGGTATCTAAAGAACACAAAAGTTCTGTCCCTTAATCAGCAGGATAACAGCAGTGTTCATATTAGTATCTTTCTTTAAATACTACATATAGTATTCATGCAAGTTTTCTGTATATGTCATTGTTATTCAGGTTGAAAATAAGGAATATCTNAATACTACATATAGTATTCATGCAAGTTTTCTGTATATGTCATTGTTATTCAGGATGAAAATAAGGAATATCTGTGCAATCAATGTATTATTTTTTAAAATAGATTCTTTATACTTGTTTGGTGATGTAAAAACTATTTAATTGTATTAAATATAGACCCATATATTAAATATAACATATAACCCTTAAATAAGGTATTTGTTTGGACTGAACTGTGTCCTCTCAAAATTCATATGTTGAAGCCTTAATCCTCAACGTGACAGCATTTGGAGACAGGGTCTTTAAGGAGAAAATTAAGGTTAAATGAGATATAAAGGCTTGACCCTAATCTCACAAGACTGGTGTCCTTATAAGAAAAGGAAGAAAACTAGAGAGAGCTCTCTCACACACACATTCTCAGAGAAAAGGTCATGTGAGGATATCTAGAAGGTGGCACTCTGCAAGCCTGGAAGAAAGATCTTAACCAAAAACCAAGTCTGCTAGTGCCATAATCTTGAACTTTCAATCACCAGGCTGAGAAAATAGTTTCTTTTGTTTGAGTGACCAGTCCATGGTATTTTGTCATGACAACCCCAGCAGACCAGTAAAACATTTTATATATATTCCCTGGTGGCTCAGACAGTAAAGCGTCTGCCTGCAATGTAGGAGACCTGGGTTTGACCATTGGGTTGGGAAGATCCCCTGGAGAAGGAAATGGCAGCCCACTCCAGTACTCTTGCCTGGAGAATTCCATGGATGGAGGAGCCTGGTAGGCTACTATCCATGAGGTTGCAAAGAGTCGGACACAACTGAGCAACTTCACTTCACTGAGCAAAAGGCCAATTATATGTTGAGCACTATCTCTGGTGCTATTAATGTTGACTAAACAACAGTGCTATCCAACCGCTTCATTAAGTTATCTACTAATACCTTTAAGGAAGAATAAATTTGAGCTAGCACACAGAAGAAGGGAAGAACCAAACACTTAGGGTGGGTTTAACTAGTCATGCCAAATAAACATTATCAAATGACTTCAGTCACTTTTAACTAATCACTTACATTTATTCAGATTATACCCACCACATTTTCTCTCATTTTGTTACTCTAAACCATCTTTTAAATTGTACTTCTTCAAATTGACCCATCTAGATGGAATTTGTCATCTAAAATTTGTTCTCCAGGACTTCTTCTTTTGGCCATAAGGATTAACTATGGAAACTGAACTAGTCTTTTCTCATAAACAACAAGAAATTTAAACAAAATAAATGAAAAATAAATCCTGCTTTCCAGCATTGAACGAAGGCAACATAAGACTATGAGTCCTCAGAATAGAGGGTTGTAAATGATGTAAGCCCTGCAGCTAACTTTTTGATAGGAGGGTTTTATCAAAGCACAGACAGGAAGGGGAATTCATGCAAAAAACTGGTTTTGAGAGACTTCAGAGACAGAGATTAGGGTGTAGGTTAACTAAAGTAGAAAAACATTTACAAGAGGAAGATACACAGAAAAATAACTATCAAATCTGCATAGGTGTTCCTTTGAATTGTTGCACAATCCTGATGTGGGCATTTGAAGATAAGACTCCATGTAGTCAGGAAAGAAAAATGACCAGGAAAAAAAACAATTGTCAA
Organism: Redunca redunca; assembly: GCA_006410935.1. Lineage (NCBI taxonomy): Eukaryota > Metazoa > Chordata > Mammalia > Artiodactyla > Bovidae > Redunca > Redunca redunca. The sequence goes on along the minus strand of SJYQ01003397.1, from coordinate 88,995 downwards.
TAATTTATGAATGGAACATTTCCTATAGCTTGCACAAGATTGGGAAGTATTAGAGATTTGACAAAACAGAGACCTTGTTAAACACCTGAGACATTTAGTGAAGAATCCTAAACCCTCTTTTCTTTCTTTAAGGGGAGAATTAAATTTTCTTGCTGGAAAAAAGGTGATGGTGGCTTAGTTGCTAAGTCATGTCCGACTCTTGTGATCTCATGGACTGCAGCCTGCCAGGCTTCTCTGTCCATGGGATTCTCCAGGCGAGAATACTGGAGTGGGTTGCCATTTCCTTCTCCAGAGGAGAAGAGGCGAATTAAACTCTCTTGCTGGAAAAAAGGTACTTTAGAGTAAAGCTGCCCTCATCATCATTGTCAAGATGATCTGGAAGTAAAGTAATGATTGAAAAATTAAGCTGCAAACCAAAATAAATTAATACCTGCCTGGAAAAATAAGCAAGCAAATGTTCAATATGCTTTGAAGAAGAATAATGAAAACACAACCCAAAACTGTGTCCAATATCTTACAAAAAAATTAGTATACATATAAGGAATCAGAAATCATGGTGCATAATTGAAAATCATGATGGTGGGTAAGGATGTAGTTATACCAGACATACAACATGCAGAGAAGGCAAATCTCTATCCAGAATAAATATATATTCCAATAAGAACAAAATACTTCCCATAGTGGAAGTGGTTCAGAGTAATCAATCTGATACCAAGAAGCCATACTGGGGACTCAGTGTCAATCTCTGTTTGGTCAATGGAGCATTCATTAGTAGCCATAGATTGGTGAGCCTTGGTGAGTACAAACCCATGTTATTATTTGCAGAGAACAAATTAGAAAATTAAAAAACATTATTTTTAATAATAAACATGTAGATGGGTAATTAACAAGTTGATATTATAAAAAGCAGGCTTCCTTTGTGGCTCAGTTGATAAAAATACTGCCTGCAATGCAGGAGACCTGGGTTCAATACCTGGGTTGGGAAGATCTTCTGGAGAAGGACATGGCAACCCACTCCAGTATTCTTCCCTGGAGAATTCCATGGACAGAGGAGTCAGGCAGGCTACAGTCCATGGGACTGCAAAGCGTTAGACGTGACTGTGTAACTAATTTTCATATTGTAAAAAGTTACAGAAGTCAGATGTGAGGTCTCAAGAGACTGAAAATACATAAATAACAAGGAGAGGTATCCTTAATTTATTAATATTTCTATCTTATATAACACTTCTGATAATATGATGTTTACATATAAAGTTGTATATGCACATAGCATGCAACTTACTCTTCACATTGCTTGTTGTACCATAAGACTAGAGCTTCACATTATTTGTGAACTGTACTTCACACATCCCTTGTATAATTTCACATTTTGTTGTGTTAACTTGGTAACTGAATTAGTGTGATGTGAAACAAGGGGACATTTTTATTCCTATTGGTTATGCAGTGACCACATTAAATAGAAAATATTACCCAAAGGGCACTCTTGTCAGGGGGTTAACATTTATTCACGAAGTAATAAAAGATTGGGGTATCAGAAGGGCATTTTTGCAAGGCCTACTTCCAACCACTGCACTGGATGTCAAAGACCAGAGGCCTAATTACCTTTTAGCAGTAACTGCTTTGGTTATAGGATTGTATTTTCAGCATAATTGGCTTGAGCTCTGACTTCTGAGGGAAGTTTACCTCATTTTTGGTAAATAAACTTTCACTAACAATGTTCAAATTCCCAGCAAAACTGAGGTGTATTTCTTAAGTTGTACAAAATAGATATTTCTTTTTTATGAGTGAGATACTATATGAATTAGACACAATTTCTAAATGCTGAGAAAAAAAGAGGAGCAAAACAAAGTGGAGCATTTCTATAAATAATTTGATCAAGGTGAATATTTCGGAAGACTTTCAAAATAAAATGACATATCTGGACATTAAATGATGAAAATAAATGATCTATTTCCAGCATAAAGGATGGATGCATACATGATCTTTGAGGCTATTATCCATCTAGATAACAATATTAGATGAAAACACATGAAATTGGAATATTTTTTTAAAAGGGTTGAATCTTAGCAATTTCATATCAGTTCAGGTCAATCACTCCGTCACATCTGACTCTTTGTGACCCCATGGACTGCAGCATGACAGGCTTCCCTGTCCATCACCAACACCCAGAGCCTACTCAAACTCATGTCCATCAGATCAGTGATGCCATCCAACAATCTCATTCTCTGTTGGCCCTTTCTCCTCCCACTTTCAATCTTTCCCAGCATCAGGGTCTTTTTCAATGAGTCAGTTCTTCACATCAGGTAGCCAAAGTATTGGAGTTTCAGCTTCAGCATCAATCCTCCCAATGAATATTCAGGATTGATTTCCTTTAAGATAGACTGCTTGGATCTAATTATTACATAATTGCATTTTTTTTTTAATCATTGTGTAGTTAGACACACACATTGTGTATTTAGATTCCTTTTACTTAAAGGAGTTATTTTTTCTGCAGTTACAGATATCATATTTAAAAAGTAATATTTATTGTTTTAGGAATCATGGTGCTGAAGCTTGTCATTTTAAAGGACAGACATTTTCTATTCTAGGCTGTGATGCCATTATTTTGATGGTCTCTCATACAACACAGGAGTTAGGGCATGTTTCAGAAAAAGTTCTGGCTGGCCAAAACCTCCTCAAGATTCATTTTGGTCTTGCAGAGATAAATGGTGGAAATCTTGAAATAGCATGAAGATAAGTATGCCAATGCAACCTGCCGCTTTTCAAGGAGTTTTCAGTAAGACTCATTCTCAGAAAAGATGGGTACAATAAAGGACAGAAACAGTATGGACCTAACAGAAGCAGAAAATATTAAAAAAGAGGTGGCAAGAATGCATAGAAGAACTGTACAAAAATATCTAAATGACTCAGATAACCACGAGGGTGTGGTCACTCACCTCAAGCCAAACATCCTGGAATGTGAAGGCAAGTAGGCCCTAGGAAGCATCACTATGAACAAAGCTAGTGGAGGTGATGGAATTCCAGCTGAGCTATTTCAAATCCAAAGATGATGCTGTGAAAGTGCTGCACTCAATATGCCAGCAATTTGGAAAAGCTCAAAAGTGGCCACAGGACTAGAAAAGGTCAGTTTTCATTCCAATCTCAAAGAAAGGCAATGCCAAAGAATCTTCAAGCTACAACACAATTGCACTCACATCACAGGCTAGCAAAGTAATGCTCAAAATTCTCCAAGCCCGGCTTCAACAGTATGTGAACTGAGAACTTCTGGATGTTCAAGCTGGATTTAGAAAAGGCAGAGGAACCAGAGATCAAATTGCCAACATCTGCTGGATCATGGAAAAAGCAAGAGAGTTCCAGAAAAACATCTATTTCTGCTTTATTGACTATGCCAAAGCCTTTGACTGTGTGGATCACAACAAACTGTGGAAAATTCTGAAAGAGATGGGAATACCAGACCACCTGACCTGCCTCTTGAGAAATCTGTACGCAGGTCAGGAAGCAACAATTAGAACTAGACACGGAACAACAGACTGGTTCCAAATAGGAAAAGGAGTACATCAAGGCTGCATGTTGTCACCCTACTTATTTAACTTATATGCAGAGTACATCATGAGAAATGCTGGACTGGATGAAATACAAGCTGAAATCAAGATTGCCGGGAGAAATAACAATAACCTCAGATATGCAGATGACACCACCTTCATGGCAGAAGGTAAAGAGGAACTAAAGAGCCTCTTGATGAAAGTTAAAGAGGAGAGTGAATAAATTGGCTTAAAACTCAACATTCAGAAAAGTAATATCATGGCATCTGGTCCTATCACTTCATGGCAAATAGGTGGGGAATCAATGGAAACAGTGACAGGCTTTATTTCTGGGGGGCTCCAAAATCACTGCAGATGGTGACTGCAGCCATGAAATTAAAAGACACTTACTCCTTGGAAGGAAAGCTATGACAAACCTAGACAGCATATTAAAAAGCAAGGACATTACTATGCCAACAAAGATCTGTATAGCCTACACTATCCTTTTTCCAGTAGTCATTATGGATGTGAGAACTGAACCATAAAGAAGGCTGCGCACTGAAGAATTGATGCGTTTGAACTGTGGTGTTGGAGAAGTCTGTTCAAAGTCTCTTGGACTACCAGGAGATCAAAGTGGTCAATCCTAAAGGGAATCAACCCTGAATACTCATTAGAAGGACTGATGCTGAAGCTGAAGCTCCAGTACTTTGGCCACCTGATGCGAAGCACCAACATATTAGAAAAGACTCTGATGCTGGGAAAGATTGAGGGCAGGAGGAGACGGGGATGACAGAGGATGAGATGGTTTGATGGCATCACCGACTCAATGGATGTGAGTTTGAGCAAGCTCCGGGAGATGATGAAGGACAGGGAAGCCTGCTGTGCTGCAGTCCATGGGGTCCCAGAGTCGAATACAACTGAGTGACTGGACAACGGGAGAGTCAAATCCCATAGAAAGATTTAGGCCTTTTGCGCATGAACTCATTGCTATGCCTCTTATACTGCTTGAAGAAAAGCTGACACTCAAGTTGATTTTCAGCTTTGTTTTCTTTTACCCCTTTGAAGCTTAACAGATACCTAGCAGGGGGAAAGGAAACAACAGAGAATATAGGGCTGAGTGAGAGATGATGCATAGGACAGACACACAAACAACTGACTTAGTTCAGGAGGAGCCCTACCAACAAAATACACCTTCAGTTTGCATTTTTTTTCCACCAATGTGGAGCTTTCAGGAAGGTTAGTGAGAGAGCGATCACCACTTTCACAAATATTTTAAGAAAACTTTTCTTTTCCAAATCAATATTTTATCCCAGCATCAGTTTAAAAAATTTACATTTGTTTGTCCTTGATCCTCTCCTATGCAAGTATCCGGAGAAGAACTTTTTTTTAAGCCATTTATTGAAATGTCTATTAATACCAATCTTTACCCTTGTGTGACAAGCCCTGTCAAAATGAAAGACACTGGACATACTGATGCACCTGTGGTGTAGCCACTCATGATTGGAGGCTTATTTTGTCATTTGATCTTTAGACCTAATGGGTACCAGCTGAACACAAAGTGACTGAAAATGACAGAAAAAGTGGATCAATACCTTGTATCTCAATGGAAGGTCGCACAACGCCTCACCTGAGGAGACTTTGTGCTGGTGGGAATCTTGACGCTGTGTTGGCCCTAGCCTGCCATAACACGGGCTCATCGTTCTTCGATGTGGTTTTCAAATTCCTGATATGTAGCTCTGACATTTGACAGAGCAAAGGAAAACATCAGAAGCAAAATTCAGTGACAGCTAACAACTTTCTCTTCCCTCAAAGATTTTGTAGCTTTGCCTGAGGAGAAGCAACATTTCAACTATTTGATGGTTAATTAGGACTGCTGAATGAACACAACACAATCAAATTAAATATAATCTGGTGTATGTCATCTTACATTAGCAATGGTGGGGTGAAATCATCGGTTTATTGCAATTCACAAATAACTGCTTCAAGGACTGTGGGAGTGATTTGCCCCAAAGAAGATTTTCAATGTATTCTCATCTCAAAATGTTTTATATCATACTACAGAAAAGTAATAAATTTCAATACAACATGTGGAGGCTGTCCTTAATAGCCCTTCTTCACTAAACTTGGTTTAGGCTGAATGACATTTAGTCTAGACTGTATCCACCCATCAAAAGAAACTTGGATTAACAATTTACTGAGCGTGGCCCTGACAATCAGAAACAGACCCAATTTCCCCCTCAGTCAGTCTCTCCCACCAGGAAACTTCCATAAGCCTCTTATCCTTCTCCATCCGAGGGCTGCTGCTGCTGCTGCTAAGTTGCTTCAGTCGTGTCCAACTCTATGGGACCCCATAAACGGCAGCCCATCAGGCTCCACCATCCCTGGGATTCTCCAGGCAAGAACACTGGAGTGGGTTGCCATTTCCTTCTCCACCACGCGAGGGCAGACAGACTGAAAGCCACAGTCACAGAAAACTAGCTAACCTAATCACATGGATCACAGCCTTGTCTAACTCAATGAAACTATGAGCCATGTTGTGTAGGGCCACCTAAGATGAAGGGTTACGGTGGAGAGTTCTGAAAGAATGTGGTCCACTGGAGAAAGGAAAGGCAAACCACTGCAGCATTCTTGCCTTGAGAACCCCATGAGCAGTATGAAAAGGCAAAAAGTTAGGTCACTGAAAGATGAACTCCTCAGGTTGGTAGGCGCCCAATATGCTACTGTTATCAGTGGAGAAATAACTCCAGAAAGAATGAAGGTCAGACCCAAAACAAAAACAAAACCCAGTTGTGGATGTGACTGGTGACAAAACAAGGTCCAATGCTGTAAAAAGCAATATTGCATAGGAACCTGGAATCTTTGTTGCTGAATCAAGGCAAATTGGAAGTGGTCAAACATGAGATGGCAAGAGTGAATGTTGACATTTTAGAAATCAGTGAATTAAAATGGACTGGAATGGATGAATTTAACTCAGATGACCATTATATCTACTACTGTGGGCAAGAATCCCTTAGAAGAAATGGAGTAGCCACAATAGTCAACAAAAGAGTCCAAAATGCACTACTTGGATGCAATCTCAAAAATAACAGAATGATCTCTGTTTGTTTACAGGGAAACCATTCAATACCATAATAATCCAACTCTTTGCCCCAACCAGTAATGCTGAAGAAGCTGAAGATGAACAGTTCTGTAAAGATCTACAAGACCTTCTAAAACTAACACCCCCCAAAAGATGTCCTTTACATTATGGGGGACTGGATTAGAAAAGTAGGAGGTCAAGAAACACCTGGAGTAACAGGCAAATTTGGCCTTGTAGTACAGAATGAAGCACGTTAAAGGCTAACAGTTTTGCAAAAACAACACAGTGGTCATAACAAACACCCTAGTCCAACAGCACAAGAGAAAACTCTACACATGGACATCACCAGATGGTCAACACTGAAATCAGATTGATTATTTTTTTTTTGCAGCCAAAGATGGAGAAGCTCTACACAGTCACCAAAAAAAAAAAAAAAGACCAGGAGCTGACTGTGGCTCAGATCATGAACTCCTTATTGCCAAATTCAGATGTAAATTGAAAACCACTAGACCATTCAAGTATGACCTAAATTGAATCCCTTACAATTATACACTGCAAGTGAGAAATAGATTAAAGGGACTAGATCCAATAGAGTGCCTAATGAACTAAGGACAGACGTTTCTGACATTGTATAGGAGACAGGGATCAAGACCATCCCCATGGAAAAGAAATGAAAAAAAGCTAAATGGTTGCCTGAGGAGACCTTACAAATAGCTATGGAAAGAAGAGAAGCAAAAAGCAAAGGAGAAAAGGAAAGGTATACCCATTTGAATGCAGAGTTCCAAAGAATAGCAAGGAGAGATAAGAAAGCCTTCTTCAGTGATCAATGCAAAAAAATAGAGGAAAAGAACAGAATGGGAAAGACTAGAGGTCTCTTCAAGAAAATTAGAGATACCAAGGGAACATTTCATGCAAAGATGGGCTCAATAAAGGACAGAAATGGCATGGATGTAAGAGAAGCAGAAGATATTAAGAAGAGGTGGCAGGAATACACAGAAGAACTGTACAAAAAAGATCTTCATGACCCATTATCACAATGGTGTGATGATCACTCACCTAGAGCCAGACATCCTGGAATGTGAAGTCAAGTGGGCCTTAGGAAGCATCATTATGAACAAAGCTAGTGAAGGTGATGGAATTCGAGTTGAGCTATTTCAAATCCTAAAATATAATGCTGTGAAAGTGCTCCAGTCAATATGCCAGGAAAATTGGAAACTCAGCAGTGGCCACAGGACTGGAAAAGATCAGTTTTCATTCCAATCCCAAAGAAAGGCAATGCCAAAGAATCGTCAAAATGCCTCACAAATGTACTTATCTCACACACTAGTAAAGTAATGCTCAAAATTCTCCAAGTCAGGATTCAACAATACGTGAACCGTGAACTTCCTAATGTACAAGCTGGTTTTACAAAAGGCACTGGAACCAGAGATCAAATTGGTAACATCCGCTGGATCATCGAAAAAGCAAGAGAGTTCCTGAAAAACATCTATTTCTGCTTTATTGACTATGCCAAAGCCTTTGACTGTATGGATCACAATATACTGTGGAAAATTCTGAAAGAAATGGGAATACCAGACCGCCTGACCTGCCTCTTGATATATCTGCATGCAGATGAGGAAGCAACAGTTAATTGGACCTGAAACAATGGACTGGTTTCAAATAAGAAAGGAGTACATCAGGGCTGTATATTGTCAGCCTGCTTTTTTAACTGATGTGCAGAGTACATCATGAGAAATGTTGCACTCGATGAAGCACAAGCTAGATCAAGAGTTCTGGGAAAAATATCAATAACCTCAGATATGCAGATGACACCACCCTCACAGCAGAACATGAAGAGGAACTAAGGAACCTCTTGATGAAAGTGAAAGAGGAGAGTGAAAAAGTTGGGTTAAAGCTCAACATTCAAAAAGCTAAGATCATGGCATCTGGTCCCAAAACTTCATGGCAAATAGATGGAGAAACAGTGGAAACAGCAGTGGACTTAATATTTTGGGGCTCCAAAATCACTGCTCATGGTGACTGCAGCCATGAAATTAAAAGACACTTACTCCTTGAGAGAAAAGTTATGACCAACCTAGACAGCCCATTAAAAAGCAGAGATGTTACTTTGCCAATAAAGGTCCATCTAGTCAAGGCTATGGTTTTTCCTATGGTCATTTATGGATGTGATAGTTGGACTATAAGAAAAGCTGAGTGCCAAAGAATTGATGCTTTTGAACTATGGTGTTGGAGAGGACTCTTAAGAGTCCCTTGGACTGCAAGGATATGCAACCAGTTCATCCTAAAGGAAATCAGTACTGAATATTCATTGGAAGTACTGATGTTGAAGCTGAAACTCCAATACTTTAGTCACCTGATGTGAAAAGCTCATTTGAAAAGAACTTTCATTTGAAAAGACCCTCATGCTTGGAAAGATTGAAGGCATGAGAAGGGGACCACAGAGGGTCAGATGGTTGAATGGCCTCACTGACTCAATGGACATGAGTTTGAGTAAACTCCATGTTTGGTGATGGATAGGGAGGCCTTGTGTGCTGCAGTCCATGGGATCACAAAGATTCGGACACAACTGAGAGACTGAACTGAACTGAATGCCATTTATACAGAAATTCTACCATAGGAACTATTTTGTGTTCAGTTTGCAATGCAGGAGATGTACATTCAATCCCTGGGTCAGGAAGACCCCTTGGAGAAGGGCATGGTAGTCTACTCCAGTATCTTGCTTGGAAAATCATATGGACAGAGTAGTCTGCCAGGCTACAGTCCTGGTTTCTCAAAGAGCTGGACACAAATGAGCTACTAACAAACACTTTCACTTTTCACTTGCTGACAATAGAACACTTGAGTTTTTCAGATAAGTTAATATGTAAAACTTGACACTCTTTAAAAAAATTATTAGTGCTTTTCTTGAAGAACAGATCACTATGGAAATGAAATTGATGTCTAAATTCACATTTTAAATACAATTGACCAGCACTGGTCATGTCATATGAGAAACTTCACAAATAATATTTGATATGATAATATGGGAAGTTAGTTTAAAAAGATGTTGTGTCATTACTACAAGAGATTGACACATCTCAATTTTTTCTATGATACTTTTATATTACCTAGTTTGTAGTTTATGGGTAGGTGCATATAGGTTTCTTTGTCAATGGTTCAAAAACAGTAAATGTAATGAAAAATTTATTTGCCTTTTTTCTTGGTTTACTCATTATGTAATTTTTCATTTCTTTATTATGTTAGTTTCAAATGTATGGTCAAGCATAAATGTTACCTTTTCAGCCGTTCATTTATTAGCACTGATCACTTGTGTATAAGGAAGCACTGGGAGGTTCTATTTTTAAACATGTTTGTTAGTCTCTCTGACTTATCTGTTCTCAATCACTCAATTTACTATCCTCAATATTTTAGTTTGATTCATATTGTGATTTTTTTAGTGTGTTTCCATTTTGTTCTGATCTATCTTTGTCCCTTTTTTCAGATTCTCTATTGATGACAGTCATTATTTACTGAGGCACTTTGTTAAATACTCTTATACCCTAGATTTACCTTTAATAGTGCAGAGATGTAGATATATCATTGTCTCTGTTTCATGGATTAGGCACAGAGAGGTAACTTGTAATTCACATAGCTAGAAGTGATAAAATCAGAAATTTGGATGAAAGCCATTAGGTCCTTGAAGAACTACACTGCTTTGTCTCCTAGAGCATACTGCTTTCCAAGGGTCTAGGCTTTATCAGTTAACTGCCTAACTCAAGAGGGTTATCTCCAAGAAGGATATCAGAGCTAGGTAGGATCTGTTATATATATATAATTTGGGAGGAATATATATTTATATATATATATATATTTTCTCATTTTCCCCCAAATTCTCTATTAACACAAAATTGTTCCTCATGACTTACAAACTAAACAGGTAATACATTTGCATACACAAGTGTGAAAGTGAAGTGAAAGTGATAGTCCCTCAATGCTCAAGATTTTTCAAGACAGACTTCAACAATATGTCAACCGAGAACTTCCAGATGTTCAAGCTGGATTTAGAAAAGGCAGAGTAACCAGAGATCAAATTGCCAACATCTGTTGGATCATAGAAAAAGCAAGAGAATTCCAGAAAAAAACATCTGCTTCTGTTTCACTAACTATGCTAAAGCCTTTGTTTGTGTTGATCACAACAAACTGTGGAAAATTCTTCAAGAAATGGGAATATCAGACCACCTGACCTGCCTCCTGAGAAATCTCTATGCAGTTCAAGAAGTAACAGTTAGAACTGGACGTAGAACAAGGGACTGGTTCCAAACTGGGAAAGGAGTACGTCGAGGCTGCATATTGTCACCTTGCTTATTTAACTTATATGGAGAATACATTATGCAAAATGCCAGGCTAGATGAAGAACAAACTGGAATTAAGTTGCTGGGAGAAATATCAATAACCTCAGATATGCAGATGATACCACCCTTATGGCAGAAAGCAAAGAGGAACTAAAAAGCCTCATGATGAAGATCCAAGAGGAGAGTGAAAAAGCTGGCTAGAAATTCAACATTCAAAAAACTTAGATAATGGTGTCTGTTCCCATCACTTCATGGCAGATAGATGGGAAACAATGGAAACAGTGACAGGCTTTATTTTGGGGAGTACAAAATCACTGCCGATGGTGACTACAGCCACGAATTAAAAGACTGGGAAAGGAGTCTTTTTCCTTCTTGGAAGAAAAGCTATGACAAACCTAGATAGCATATTAGAAAGCAGAAACATTACCTTGTTGACCAAGGTGCATCTAGTCAAAGATATAGTTTTTCCAGTAGTAATGTGTGGATGTGAGATTTGGACCATAAAGAAAGTTGAGCACTGAAAATTTGATGTCTTTTAACTGATGTTTTGGAGAAGAATCTTGAGAGTCCGTTCGACTGCAAGGAGATCAAATCACTCAATCCTAAAGAAAATCAACCCTGAATATTCATTACAAGGATTGATGCTGAAACTGAAGCTCTAATACTTCGGCCACCTGACAAAAAGAGCCAACTCACTGGAAAAGTCCCTGAGACTGGGAAAGATTAAGGCAGGAGGAGAAGGGCACGACAGTGGATGCGATGGTTGGATGGCGAAAAGGACTCAATGGACCTGAGTTTGAAACAAGCTCTGGGAGATGAGGAAGATTAGGAAGCCTGGTGTGCTGCAGTCCATGGGTCACAAAGAGTTGGACATGACTAAGAGACTAAACAACAAAACGTAATATCAAAATGAAAAGCATGATAAATGAGGACTATGTAGTTTTGTTTCCCTTACTCTATCAACCTATTAAATATTAGTCTTTGGTAGAAATAATTGTGCATCCCTTTACTTATGGATTTGAACTTTTATGTATACACACACACACATTTTCTGTCCGTAAAAAATATATACAGATACCTTTTCTACATTTNGCATCCCTTTACTTATGGATTTGAACTTTTATGTATACACACACACACATTTTCTGTCTGTAAAAAATATATACAGGTACCTTTTCTACATTTGATATTGGCTTATAAAAAATCCCCATAGAAGCATTAAAGTAAATGATCAGAGAAACTAACTCTCATTTAATAGAATCTGAACAAAGATCCTTTATAGTTAATTTTATTAATATCCAAAATAATATTCTTGTTATTGACTATGCCAAAGCCTTAGACTGTGTGGATCATAATAAACTGTGGAAAATTCTGAAAGAGATGGGAATACCAGATCATCTAACCTGCTTCTTCAGAAACCTGTATGCAGGTCAGGAAGCAACAGTTAGAACTGGACATGGAACAAAAGACTGGTTCCAAATAGGAAAAGGAGGACGTCAAGGCTGTATATTGTTACCCTGCTTATTTAACTTCTATGCAGAGTACATCATGAGAAACGTTGGGCTGGATGAAGCACAAGCTGGAATCAAGATTGCCGGGAAAAATATCAATAACCTCAGATATGCAGATGATACCACCCTTATGGCAGAAAGTGAAGAAGAACGAAAGAGCCTCTTGATGAAAGTGAAAGAGGAGAGTGAAAAAGCTCAACATTCAGAAAACCAAGATCATGGCGTCTGGTCCCATCACTTCATAGCAAATAGATGGGGAAACAGTGGCTGACTTTATTATTATTATTATTTTTTGATTCCAAAATCACTGCAGATGGTGAGTGCAGCTATGAAATTAAAAGATGCTTACTCCTTTGATGGAAAGTTATGAGCAACCTAGTCAGCATATTAACAAGGAGAGACGTTCCTTTGTCAATAAAGGTCCATCTAGTCAAAGCTGCAGTTTTTCCAGTGTTCATGTATGGATGTGAGAGTTGGACTATAAAGAAAGCTGAGCACAGAAGAATTGATGCTTTTGAACTGTGGTGTTGGAGAAGACTTGGGAGTCCATTGGACTGCAAGGAGATCCAACCAGTCCATCCTAAGGAAAATCAGTCCTGGGTGTTCATTGGAAGGACTGATGCTTAAGCTGAAACTCCAATACTTTGGCCACTTCATGCAAAGAGTTGACTCATTGGAAAAGGCTCTGATACTGGGAGGGATTGGGGGCAGGAGGAGAAGGGGATGGCAGAGGATGAGATGGCTGGATGGCATCACCGACTCGATGGACATGAGTTTGAGTGAACTCTGGGAGTTGGTGATGGACAAGAAGGGCCGGCGTGCTGCGATTCATGGGATCGCAAAGAGTCGAACATGACTGAGCTACTGAATTGAACTGAACTGAATCAAATACAGTAATAATTGTTCAATATCAGTATCTTGCCACAGATAAAGATGAAAATAAGTCATGATAAATTCTTTTTGACATACATTTCTTTTCTTCTACATAGAGGAATAACTGACTCAACCAGTTTACAGAGACACAAAAACAAACATCTAGGAAAAATAAAGGTCATAATTAGTTCTTAAGAAACTTGATGGTAGAAGATTTGAATTATGTGTTAATATAGTTTCTTGAAATGATCATTTTGTATTCAAGAAAAAGTTGGGATCATTTTAGCAGTATTATACCTTGAAATTGAGTTTTAAGTTCTCTTCTTTATGTATTTATTGTTAACATTTATAAAATAAATTATTGTTTTATGTTAAGAGATCATCTTTGATTTTAGTTCTTTTGTATTTCAGTTTCCCAACCTTACTTAGTCCTAAAATACCCTTGATCTATTGAAACCTTATTAAGGTGATCTT
>SJYQ01003397.1:64435-75112 GCA_006410935.1 Redunca redunca | reverse complement strand
TACATAATTATATGAATGAAGCTCCAAGGATGTAATTGTGCAAAGTTGGTGGGTGCCCTGATATTTACATTTAATTTGCTAAAGACAGCTAAAATTATATTCTGAACTGTTTGACCACACTAAAATTGCTATACAAGAACATAGTAATAGTGTTCTAAAAATTATTTTTGGTATTTCTGCAGTAAATGAAAGGAAAGCCGTTTGCATCTCTCTGAGGCTTGTTTATGAACTCATTCTCTTTATTCATTCAACTATTTTTTTCCTTTTTTTTCTGTCTTGTCACGCTTTATATTGTGATGTATAATTATTGGCAATCAATTCAATAGATGTTTATTGTGAATCAACTATGCATTATGCATTAATCTAGGGACTAGATTTATAAAGATAAGTCTGCATTCAGGAATTATATAGTTGGGCAGCTATGGAAGAAAAAGATAATTATAATACAGTGTGATAAAAGCAATAATTACTATGAATGGAATGATGTGAGAGGACAAAAAAAGAAAGATTGAGTAATTACTTTGGCTAGAGCTGTTTCAAAAAGCTTTACAGAGATGATGTTGAATTGGTTCTTGGCATATAAACAACAGATTGTTGCTCCTGTTTTTTGCTTGTTTGTTTTTTCTCAATGTTTCTATTGTGGTAAAATAAACATAACATTAAATTTACAATTTTAACCATTTTTCAGTGTGCTGTTCAATAATATTAAATACATCCAGAATGTGCAATGATCATTACCCCAAATCTCCATAACTCTACACTTATAAAACTGAAACTTTGTACCCATTAACAGTTCTTCATACTATTCTCCTCCTAGCTCCCAACAACCACCATTCTATTGTCTCTATGTATGTTTTTGACTATATTCAGTATCTCATATGAGTGGAATCATACAGTATTTGTCACTTTGTAACTGGATGTTCTGCTTAGCATAATGTCCTTAAAATTTATCCTGGTTGGGTGTGTGAGCGTAGTTACTGATTTGTGTCTTTTTGTGACCCCATGGACTGTAGCCCACCAGTCTCCTCTGTCCATGGAGTTTTTTCAGGCAAGAATATTGGAGTGGGTGCCATTCCATCCTGCAGATCTTCCCAACCCAGGGATTGAAGATGTCTCCTGTGTCTTCTGCACTGCAGGCAGATTCGTTACCCACGGAGACATCAAAGAATCAGCACATGTCAAAATTTTCTTCCTTTTTAAGGCTGAACATATACATATATCATATATTTTATTTATCCATTCATCTATCGACAGGCAATTGGGTAGATTCTATATTTTAGCTGCTGTGACCATGGGTATACCAATATCTCCTTGAGACCTTGCATTCAATTCTACTGATTATATACCCAAAAGTAGAAATGCTGGATCATATGGTAATTCTATGTTTAATTTTTTGAAGAACTGTCATAATGTTTTCTACAGCAGTTGTAACATTTTACATTCCCACCAAAATTACGCAATGGTTTCAGTTTTTTCACATGCTCACCAACACTTGTTATTATCTGTTTTTGTTGTTTTCTTTAACAGTAGCCATCCTAATTGGTATTAGAAAGCATTTCATTGTAGCTTTGATTTGAGTTCATCTTAGTTTTTTTATTGGCTTTTGGGTGGCTAATTTTCCTTAGATCTTTATGTTTCAAAATGTGTTCCAAGGATCACATAATCAAAATTACATTGTTAATGTCAGAATGTTTTTTTTATTTTTTAATATAAATTTATTTTAATTGGAGGTTAATTACTTTACAGTATTGTATTGGTTTTGCCATACATCAACATGAACCTGCCACAGGTATACACATGTTTAATGTAATTTCTTATGCTAGCAAACTCCTATCCAATAGTTATGGTACTTTATGCAGAATATACATTTTTAGAACTTCTTAGGTAATTTTTAGCAGAATAAACTTTGCCACAGAAACAAGTAAAAATTATTTATTTTTACATCAATGTTACTATCATATTCACGATCATATTGTCTATAACTATCATCTCCAAGTTGTGTTAACAAGAACATTTATTTAGCTTTCACTAATGGATTGTGCTGTGCTGTGCTTATTCGCACAGTCATGTCTGACTCTTTGTGACCCCATGGACTGTAGCCCACCAGGCTCCTCTGTCCGTGGAATTCCCCAGGCAAGAGTACTGGAGTGGGTTGCCATGCCCTCCTCTAGGGGAATCTTCCCAACCCAGGGATCAAACCCAGTTCTCCTGCATTGCAGGTGGATTCCTTACTGACTGAGCCATGAAAGAAGCCGAAGAATACTGGAGTGGGTAGCCTATCCCTTCTCTAGGGGATCTTCTGGACCTGGGAATCAAATCTGGGTCTCCTGCATTGCAGCCAGATTCTTTACCAGATGAGCTACCAGGGACCTCCAAAAACCTGGTTTTCTTAGAGATAAATTAGATTCAATGACTTAAAATCCTGGGATTGGTGGAAACTTTATAGATCTAAGTGATTTAAGACCCCATCTAATCTTCAGACCCTCTATGCAATACCCTACTGACTCACCTAGCCTGTGCAATGTCTCTGAACCTATAGGCTGGATTTTCTGGAATACATTTGAACCATCACTCACTGCAGGGTATTCACTCATGTTTCATGTCCAGCCCAAGTGCCTCCTCCGTGAAAGCATCCATAAGTGGCTCCAGCCATGCAAATCTGATGTTATCTTCTACTGTATGATCACCAGGCCTACCTTTGCTCTTGTGGTTACACTACCTTGCAAATTTTCTTGACAAGGTTGCCCTAAATTCTTTGAGGATAGAAATTATTCTAATTGTTATTATTATTATTTTATCTTAGGCAGTGCCTTACGTCTGAGATATAAACATTTGCTCTTTATTTAAATGGATTCTAACAAANTATTAATTTTTGAGATTTTTTTAATAGAAAAATTCTTTTTTAAAATACTGATGGACTTTGAGATGCCATTTAGGGATCATTTTCTAAACAGTAAAATAGGAAAGAAATAATCATGGGATACAGTTTTCCTTGGGGAACTATATGGCTCATCTCACTGGTGTCTGTTCTCTTGAGAGATGAATCCAATCTTGGAGCCACTGAGTCTCTCACAGATGACAAACACACCACGGAAAACACAGAACTGCTTTACCACTAATTCCCTCTTGGTCTCTCAGATGAATAGTTGTGGGTAAAAATCAATAGCTGTACCCCCCAGGGTTTGTCATTCCTGAGCCAGTATTATCATTCACAGTATCAGTTGTGTGTTCTAAAGATCTGTGACAATTTCATGGCAGGCAAATAATTGCAATAAGATAACAACTGAACAGGTGCTTCAGAATAATGACTCAAACCTTTTACAGAAACCCTATGGAAAACAGAGGTCAAGCCAGCCCAGAGATGCTGATAATGAGGAAGTGAAATGCCTATGATGGCAGTAAGCCAATTATCTGATTCATTATCTAGGTACAAAAATTCTGCGATAATTCCCATTAAAAATCAGTGCATATTAGCCTTTTCCCCAATCCGTCTCCTGAGAAACATTTGAGGGTCTTTCAATTCAAAATTATAAATGAGAAAGCAAAAAAGAAATTTAAAAAAAAACCACTTTTTTTTTAAGTAAAAGAAAGTTCTCATAGAGTTTCTATATAAAGTTTTAGGACTGCTTTGGTCCATCCCAGAAATGTTTACAATACTGACAATCAGGATGTGAACGTAGCTCTTAGGAGTGTGCTGACACACTCTTCTCTATCCTGTTCTCTTTTTCACCAGTATCATTTCTGAACCACCACCTACTACCTAGGGCTTTGGGAAATGCTCCCCAGTTTCTTCTGAAAGCAAGTAAAACTCACATTTTTTTATTTTAACAGAGTTATATATATGTGAGAAAGAAAATAAAATTACTCCAAATTTGCCAATATATTTGTTATGCCCAGTGTCCAAGTCCCCAAAACTGAGAGAATAAGAAGTCCACAGCAATGCAAAAGCATAAAGGGGTTTTATTGCTAGCTCGAGCTAGGGCTCAGATCTCATCCAGTGCAGTGGAATCCGACAAGAGCCCCGAGTTCTGGGTAAGAGCTGCTTTTATACAGGCGTTTTTTTGTCTCAGCAACAGTGTAGCTGGTGTGTGATGATTGATTAAGCTGTGCGTGAGTGCGTGAATTTCGAATGCCACATCCCTATCCAGATTGGCTCAAGCTTAGCGCAGATGGGGACTTTCCTGATTGGCTTGGGGGTATAGTTCCCGGAATCATGACTCAGGTTTTAGGCCTAGTGTAGCCTGCTGAGCCTGTCATGGCTCAGGTTAGGTCCTAACATTCCCCACTGTCTCTAGATCATACAGAGGAATCATCTTTTTTCTGGGGTAAGGCCTGGTATTGCTGCCTGAGTACAAGTAGTTGGACTGTATTGATGCGCTCTTTTACAAAAGTTACAAGCTTGTTTAGGATACATGGGCCAAAAGTGAATATCAATAATAGCACCATGAGAGCTCCCACCAGGGTGGAAATCAACGTTGTTAGCCATGGAGACTGTTGGAACCAAGACTCGAACCATTCTTGTTGGGCCTCTCGCTCTCTTTTCCACTGGGCCAGCCCTTCCCTCACCTTGGCCATAGATTCTCTCACTACCCTGGTGTGGTCTGCGTAAAAACAACATTCTTCTCCCAGAGCCACGCAGAGNGCCACGCAGAGCGCCCCCCCCCCCGCCTTGTTGTAGGAAAACCACATCTAACCCTCCTCTGTTTTGCAGGACCACCTCGGACAGGGAAGTTAATGATTTTTCTAGGTGACTAATCGATTCCTCTAGGAGGGTGATGTCTTCATCTATAGCTGCCTGCAATGAAGTAAATCCTTGCCCTTGGAGAGACAAAGCAGCTATCCCAGTTCCCGCACCGGCAACCCCAAGACTGAACATGGTTGCTAATGTGATGGCCGTGATGGGCTCTCTCCTAACTCTGTTCCCTCCCAGCTGATTTGTCATCTCTCCAGCCCAATAACTGTACATAACCTCTTCAGGGTGGTATAAGATTTTGGGCATGACAGCCACCAATATACAAAACTCTCTACTCTGATTAAAAACTGAGGCATGTAAACATGGAGTCAGCCCGGTATGTGAACAGACCCACCAACCTCCTGCCTCAGGTACAATCCATTTTGTTTGACCTAGTCTTGTGAGATTGGCCGTTTGGGCGAATAAGGGGGTCTTCTCAGGTGGAACCATACCTATGCATAGTCCTTTTCCCCAAACTTCTCTCATTGTGAGACTTACCCTATGTTCTCCCCAGTGGCATTGAGGTGGATCTGTGCTGGTGGACAGGTTGTCAGAAGCATTTAAGCCTATTGCTTCATGTAGGGAGGGTACAGGGTATAACAGAGCCAACAGGATTTAGTTGCATCTGAGTTAGATTGATTTAGGGTTGTATAGGCTGCCTTGACTAACTTCCACAACAGGTCCGACTTCTCAAAGTTGGGGAAGGGGATTGGGGGACCGAGGGAAACGGAGGATGTAGGATCCAACCTAGCGAGACTTGGTGTTGGATATGTCTCGGCTCTTTCCAGTGAGTCAAGCTTTTCGACTGGGTTGGGACCTATGCTATGCACCTGTATTGGCTCCATGACCTGGCTAACAATTATAATTCCTCCAAAATAACAACACTCCCACTGGGCACTTGTTTGTATTCCCCAGGACAGACCGGAAACCCAAGACCTCTCTTTTTTTGCTGCCTCTTGATTGAACCTTATTCTAACCTGTGCATGGTTACAACTTTCCCTACAGTCCCAGTCCCGATCAGGTGCATTGGGTTTTGAAAACGAGAAATTAAGCAGGTCTCAGTTCTCTACCTCCCAACGCCAATCCCCATCATTAGAGGTAACACAACCCCAGGACCGACAGAAGTAGTCTTGCAAACCCCCACAAGTCTTCCAATTATTCCTCTGGTGGCCAGGACATGCCCAAAACCCATAATGCTGGAGAAGACCTCTTGCCCAGGGTACGCCTACCACCTCTTTTAGGTCAAAGTACAAATCTGGCCACCAAGTGTTTGGGGGATGTATTCCTGAAGTCGAGTTGAGCACCTCTCACATCAATTCGTTTTGGAGTTTCCAGGTGATCTTGATGGGCTGATGCAGGTTTGCAGTGGTTGCTTCAGGGTCGAGGGAGACGGCCACCAACAGGAGAGTCAAGGTGATTTGTCTGAGACCTGCTGATGGACGAGCTTCATTCTTAGAGGACTGGAGGGATGTGGTGTCACTTTCCATTTTCTTTGGGCCTTCTCTTGTTCCTCTGGAGTGGCACGGCGCGCGTGGTTACAGCGCACCCAAGGTCCAATGCCGTAACTGCTGCTGACAATCATCCCAAGTGGGATTATGAGTGAAGAGGATAGATTATAAAAAGTCAATGAGGCCCTGAGGTTTTCCTGAGAATGAAGGGGTTTGAGTTTTCCAATTATACAGATCACTAGTAGAAAAGGGCCAGTATTGGTATGTTCGTTATCCATCTGGGCGGGCTGGCCCCGCCCAAACAGGAAGGGCCCAGACCGTTGAGATGGGGGCTTCTGTGTTGTCCTCATCCGCCAAACCGAGGACTCCCCTGGTCCTTCCTCGAGTCCCCTGTGCAGGGCCCCCTTCCTGGGTTGGAGCCAAAGGTTCGGTGTCCCTTCATGCTCCTCTGGAAGAAATCTGAGGTACCTGAGGCGGTAAAGGCGGGTGTACATAGAGGGGTGGGGAAATTTCGGTTTCCAGGTCAATTAGGTTAGGATATAGTGAGGATTCCTGAAATACCGGCTTCACCCAGCCAACGCGATCTTTGTGCTCTTCCTCTTTGGATGCCTCCACGACAAGTACCTGTGGGATTGATGAAGTGTGGGGAGGGGAAATGAAGGGTAGGGAAATAAAAGGTTTCAGCCAGGCTGGTGGATTTTCCACCAAATCCTGCCAGGCTAAGATATAGGGGGTTTGGTCTGGATGTCCAGAAGGGGTAGGAGCAAGCACTTTTTTTTTTTGACTGCTTGAATAATTGGCAGACTGAAGGTTCCCTCTCATGGCCCTCCGACATTAAAATCTGGCCACTCGGAGGAACAAAAAGTTATTAGTTTGTTCTTCTTCACCAACACCAATAGATTCTGTGCCCTAGACTTAAAATCAGAAAAATGGTCAGTCATAAGAGACAAAGGAGTGGAAGTTGCTTGCCTCATGATTACAGAGAAGAACACAGGAGACAAAATGAACACACAGAGAGCAGAGACAATGCCGGCACACACAAAAATACAACAAACAGAGGACAAATGCACATCAGCCAAGAACACTGTACTAGGTCTTTCAGGGCCCCCCTTAACCTTCCTTTCCCTTGAGGTTATCTTACCAAAGGGTGTCCACTGCCCACCAGATTCGGGATCAAGAGAGAGGCTCTCTCCCCCACAGAACCAGCTGCCTTCCAGTGCAATGCTGGGCCCCGGCCTTACACCAGCTGGGATGACTAATCCGCCCCTGATCAGATATTCCTTCCCCTACAGAGCCAGCCGCCTTCCAGCACAATGCTGTGCCTTGGTCTTACACTGGCTAGGTCGACCTCCTCCGGGCTAAGAAACCCCTTCTGCCGGGAGGATGTTATTCTTCTCAATTAAAAGGGATCCTGGACAAGCCCCCAAATGTTATGCCCAGTGTCTGAGTCCCCAAAACTGAGAGAATAAGACGTCCACAGCAATGCAAAAGCATAAAGGGGTTTATTGCTAGCTCGAGTAGGACTCAGGTCTCATCCAACACAGTGGAATCCGACAAGAGCCCTGAGTTCTGGGTAACAGCTGCTCTTATACAGGCGGTTTTTTGTCTCAGCAACAGTGTAGCTGGCGTGTGATCATTGGTTAAGCTGTGCGCGAGCACGGGAATTTCAAATGCTGTATCCCTATCCGGATTGGCTCAAGCTTGGCGCGGATGGGGACTTTCCTGATTGGCTCGGGGGTATAGTTCCCGGAATCATGACTCAGGTTTTAGGCCTAATGTGGCCTGCTGAGCCTGTCATGGCTTGGGTTATGTCCTAACAATCTTGAAAGGTGATGGTTTAAAATTATTTGTCAGATCAATTGGTAGACTTCAAATATCAAATTGGTAGACTAGCATTTCTAAAGTCACACTTCATTGACTCTTTTGTCTGGGAAGTGAAAGTCGCACAGTCTTGTCTGACTCTCTGCGACACAGGTCCAGGGACTATATAGTCTGCTGGGAGCCAGCGTGAGGAATCCCACCCATGACAAGGTTATGTGGAGAGGCCTGATGGGCAAGGCAAGTCAAGCCTAAGGGTTTGCCCCTGGTATTTCCTGAGCATGTACCCCCAAAATAAGAATCTGCCTGCCTTATTGTATTGTACTTTTCCACTCTTCTGACACTCTCTGGAAAAAGTTAATTCAGGGCTTCAGTCTCCTGCAAAAGAATGTCTCAGCTTAAAACCCCCTCTGATAACTCTCTAGCTTGCCTAACAGGTTCCCTTGGACTTTTTACAGCTTGTGAATTGTTTACAGTCTCCCAACTTCGAGAGGCACAGGAAGCTTAAAACATCCTAGGAATTCAGGGGCTTCCAAGGTGTCAAGATCATTAGAATATAACTGATTAAGCATTTCATTGTTGAGCCAATACTTGCTGCCAAATTTTACATTTACAGTAATGTAAAGTAAACTAAAGTTAAAATAAAAAATTTTAAAAGCAAATTTTCATATCTTTTATTTGTTGATATAGTTGGTATATAGAAAAAACAAATAGCAACATTAGATCTTTGAGTTAAGTACCTTCTTTGTTATGACCCACTGCATCTTTGTTCTACAGAGATGTAACTTTAGTGCTTTAAGGAGATGCAGATTAAAGAAAAACACTTCAGGGGAAACAAGATTAACATTCATTAAGGAAGACAGCCAAAAAGTGTTAACAAGCCTCTTGGCCAGAAGATAATGTAAATCACCTGAATCTTTTGTATACAAAAAGATATACAGAAAGGATCAGGACTGCTGCCCCTGCATGACTCTATATCTTCCGTTATGTAAAATTTAGGGTATATAAACACTTTTTAAATAATAAAGGAGGAGGGGTTTTTGCACAAGCCTGGCCTCCCCCCGTGTAGATTCTTTCTCTTGCTCCCTCTCCCTCCCTCTCCTTTTCAGGCTGATCCCTTGGAATGCGGAGGCTCACTGAGTCTACTTACTTGCCCAGGCTTCTGAGACCCATGTGAGAGGGAGCCCAAGGTGGGGTACCCTCCGCTATTCAAGTGGGCACCTGTGGCTCAACGTAGACGGTGCAAGTTCCTTGTCTGGAACTTTATTGATTTTCCACGTAAACTAAGTTAATTAGCCTCTTTTCTCCACTAAATTTTCCTACTACACTATTTCTTCCTAATCTAATCTTATATTTATAAATAAATAAGTTTTTCCTTGCCTATCCATCTCCCCTTCAAATCACCCTGGATCCACTGGGGCTGGACCCGGCAATAATCCATGGCCGGAATTCTCTAGGTCAGAATACTTTCTCCAAGATCTTTGTACAAGATCCTTTCTCCAGGGCATCTTCCCAACCCAGGGATTGAACCCAGGTCTTCCACATTGCAGACGGATTCTTTACCAGCTGAGCCACCAGAGAAGCCCTTTGTCTGGGAAAGTGCCTGGAAATTTTGTTCTCTGGGGGTTAACCCTCTGTTAGAGAGCACTCCTAACCCCATTTCATCAGGCAAAGTTGTATTGAGTGTTCTTTCTTCACAGCCAGCAAGTGAGTGGGGGTCACTGTCAATTTTGATCTATTGAACATTTTGATTGTCCTACCTTGTAACATCAGTCATCTGGCCAAGACTATGCAGCCATTCTCAACACTCAGAGGCATTGTCTTTTGACAGATGTCTTTCTGACAGATGGATAGACAGGGGCTGAAGGTAGCTTGACAGCACTTGAGATCCTATTGTGTGTTAGCATCAGCCTAAAGACTGGAACCAGATGAAGGCAAATGTATTAACAGAAGACATTACCTGCTAGAGTGAGTGTCCCCTTATAGTCTAGACTCTTCTGGTTTATATACTGCTTTGTTTCACACTTACTTTGAATGTTTTTCATTTTTATATTCTGTGACTAGAATTCTGGGAGTGGCCCCATCTTTGATGTCTGGGAATCTTACAGGAACTGAGCATATGGATCTGTAGAAAGCCATCCACATAGGCATTCAGGAGACACATGTAACTCAGCTTACAGAGTTATTGGAGAATTTTTTTTTTTAACAATTTCTCATATATTTATTTTTTAATATAACTTGTATTATTTTAATTGGAGGCTAATTACTTTACAATATTGTATTGTCTTTGCCATATATCAACATGAATCTGCCATAGGTATACACGTGTTCCCCATCCTGAACCCCACTCTCTCCTCCCTCCCTGTACCATCCCTCTGGGTCGTCTCAGTGTACCAGCCCCAAGCATCCAGTATCATGCATTGAATCTAGACTGGGTATTTGTTTCATATATGATATTATACATGTTTCAATGCCATTCTCCCAAATCATCCCACCCTCGCCATCTCCCACAGAGTCCAAAAGACTGTTCTATACATCTGTGTCTCTTTTGTTGTCTTGTATACAGGGTTATTGTTACCATCTTTCTAAATTCCATATATATGTGTTAGTATACTGTATTGGTGTTTTTCTTTCTGGCTTGCTTCACTCTGTATAATAGGCTCCAGTTTCATCCACCTC
>SJYQ01003397.1:41129-64373 GCA_006410935.1 Redunca redunca | reverse complement strand
CTCATTGTGGTTTTGATTTGCATTTTTCTGATAATGAGTGATGGTGATCATCTTTTCATGTGTTTGTTAGCCATCTGTATGTCTTCTTTGGAGAAATGACTATTTAGTTCATTAACCCATTTTTTGATTGGGTCATTTATTTTTCTGGAGTTGAGCTGCAAGTGTTGCTTGTATATTTTTGAGATTAGTTGTTTGTCAGTTGCTTCGTTTGCTATTATTTTCTTCCATTCTGAAGGCTGCCTTTTCACCTTGCTTAGAGTTTCCTTTATTGTGCAGAAGCTTTTAATTTTAATTAGGTCCTATTTGTTTATTTTTGGTTTTATTTCCAATATTCTGGGGGGTGGGTCATAGAGGATCCTGCTGTGATGTATGTCCGAGATTGTTTTGCCTATCTTCTAGGAGTTTTTATTGGAGACTTTTTACTCTGCTAAATTTCTTTAGAAACTAGAAGACCCACTGATAACCAAACACACTATCTTTGAAATAAGGAGGATAACATGTCTCATCATCATGATAATTGTTTAGTTACAGAATTATAATAACTAAACAGAATCTGCTGGTTTTAGTTCTGTGTGAAGAATCCTGGGCATTCAGATTACAGAGGCACAGTGCAGAGGGTCTCTGCTCCCTCATCCATGCTAAGCCACCTACACTCATAAGTTGCTTCCCAGAAAGAACTTCATTATAAATTCAGGGCATCATGTAAAGTTTCTGTCATGGTTTCAGGTCTAAAAAAAAAAACAAAAAAACAACAAAAACAGTTGTACTCCCAGGCTGGAAATCACAGAGAGGACGGCAGTATAAGCACCCATCTCTCCATATCCTGTGGGGAGGTATACCTATGGCAGAGCAGTGTGTGCATGCATCCTCAGTTGTGGGCAAATGTTTTGTGACTCCTTGGACTGTAGCCCCACCAGGCTTCTCTGTCCATGAGATTTTTCTGAACTTCAGGACAACTTTCTACATTTATGGTATGAACACTGCTGGATTCCATTCAGATCTCCTCAAGTGCACTTGACCATTTCAACTCCCCTTCTCCAGCTTCAGTGCACTTTGGCCTCTAACAGCTAGTACCTGAGGCCCCTCTCCATCATATTTCCCTTCAGATATTAAAAAGCACAAAAAGAAAAGGTACCTGGGAGGTTACATCCTACCACACTCTTCCTGTCTCCAATCAAGCTGCCCTTTGTCAATGATTAACAGCTGCAAGCATATGAAGGCCCACCTCCCTTGACTTTGTGCAGGTGAAATCTGAGGAAGAACACACTCCAGGGTTCCCATGTGGGCCCAGGCTAAAGCTACTCTCCTCCAGACTTGCCTGGAATTGCATTTTGGCTTGCCTTCTTCTTTGCTAAGTAGTTTTCCCCACTGCTTTCCATGCTCCTGCAGGAGGACTTCACTAAATCACTTGTACAAGATAATTCTTAACCCATGTCAGGATCTGCTACTAGACAACTTGACCTAGACATGAGGCAAGTGTAAACTCTGTGTTATACTGACAGGTTTGCTGGTCACCGGGATAACTTAACACAGTGTCAACAGTTCTCAGCTGTGAGACAGGAGCTGTTAAGCACTTGGAGACCTGGGGAACCCATAGGAGCTCAGGTCATCATATTAGTTATCTATGGCTAGATAACAAATTCCCCAGAAGTATAACAGTTTAAACAGTACACATTTGTAATCTCACAGTTCCTGTGTGCCAGCTATCCTGGCACTTAACTAGGCTAGGTCTTCTTCTCCAGGATCCTGTACAGGCTGTAACCTATGTATCAGCCATGGTTGTAGTCATCTCCAGGCTTAACTAGGCTAGGAGCCACATCCATGCTCCTTTAGTGGTTGTTGGTAGGATTCAGTCATTCATGGGTTACTGGGTTTATTTCCTCAGTAGCTGTTGGGCAACAGCCCCTCTGAGGTCTTCACCTCCTAGAGCCACTCCACATGGCAGTTTGCTTTGGCAAAGTAAAAATAAACTAGAAAGCAAGTGAGAGCAAGAACTAGAAAGATAAGAGTCACAGTCTCTTGTAACCTCATCTTGAAATTGATATCTCATCACTTTTGCCATTATTTTCTTCATTAGAAGCAAGTCACTAGATACAGTCCATGCTCAGAGGAAGGAGACTGCATAAAAGGCAGCATACAAGGAAGTGGGAAGTGGACTCTCCCTCTAGAGTTTGCATCCTTCTAGGCAACCTGACAATACTCAGGTACCTAAGTATATAGGCTCCTTTTTGCAGATTCTTGTCACTCCTGTTTCCTTTCATTAAAGTTTTCATTTATACCTCAATGATCATATTCAAAAGTAAATTCTATCTAATTTATTATTCCAGATAAAGAAGTAAAATACATATTTACACATAAATACCACTTAAATGTCTGCATAAGGAAGAAATACTTCTAACAGTTCCATTCTTGGAATGTTATAAAAAATAAAATGGTTAAAATTCTGTTTCGACAAATCATGTGGTTTAGAAACTCAAAAATCTCTGCTGCCACTTGGTTGGCATTTCTTTTGACACATTCTGAAATGATGCTCAGATAATTTGCTTCTTTGCTCAACCTGGCTTGACAACTGAAAGGTATTTTGTGCTGGTCTTCTATGAAAAGCCCTGTGTCCACTTCAGTGGCTCCAAAATGAATCAGTTCGACTCCCGGATATGAATGATTCATTGGATCTTATCTCCCTCATGCTGGCTGCCTTGGTGCTCAATTCCATAATATAATGATTTCTAAATACTGAGTCCAGATGTTCCCCTGGGATAAGCCAGGCAGTGAGAATACAGGTGTGTGAAAGGATGAAGTATGTTTTATTCTGAATTTTTAACTTGAAATAATTGCAGTTAGGGCTTATAGTCAGAACATGCTAAAACTTTTAATGCATTGATTTAGGCGTCCCTTTTCTTTTCACCTGCATGATTATATACAAAAATAAAAATAAAAATCTGTGGCTCAGTGATATACAGAAAATAAATGAGCTAATCAATAGAGTTGCCAACATAGTTGTTATCTTGAAGTTGGCCTTACACCTATCTAAAATTTCAGAAAAGATTGTGAAGCCCTGACTTTACTGGTTAATAAGAAAATCAAGTGGCATTAAATAAAGTAGCGATCTAATGCCAGATCAAGTAGTCTTTTATGCTCACTGACTCTAGATTGAGCTGTAACTACCGGCAGGGAGGAGTGACCTTGTTTTAACATTAACTATGCATGAAGGTCATTTCTGTAGTTTCCAGAAATTCTTACTCTTATACATGAATTGATTTTAAATTAATCACTATTGAGGTTAATCCTTAATTGTATGTGTATATATACATATTTCATATATATATAATTATAAATTATAATAAAAGTATATTGCAGCTAAATAGCTTTATAAAAGCCTTACTTTGTACCAGAATGTTTAAAGATCCCAGGGCACCATCAGTCAGACATCCTCTCAGATAACCGAACAAAACAATAGAGATGTGCAATTCATATAAATACACACAGGTGTAACCCTGGAAATCTATTATTTTTCTTGCAGGATACATTCTGTCTCAACAGTAATAAAATTTATACAATTGTTAAATCAAACAGATGTAGCTTACATTGTGTCTAAAAGCCACCAAATCTGGATTCTGGAAGAATTAGCCCTTGTGTCAAAACTGTAAGCCCAGCACTAGCTTCACAGACGTTTACGCTGCTGTGAAGGGATAAATAGAAGGTGAAGTTAGATCTCAATATACATTTTAAACTTTCCCAAATGAAAGGAAACATTTGCAGAGCAAGAAGCATGTAATGCCTCTCATACCAATTAAGAAATTCTCAGGACTGTATGCAGGACACAGAAATTCTGGTAGCTGGGATACTAAGATATTAAGTGAGCCAACCAAAGCGTTTCTGAAGACCTGGACTATTTTCTAAAAATCTAACAAAATCTGATCCAACAAAATATGTTGATCTTATTTTTTTAATATTATAAATCCAGTATTTAAAAGAGTTGAGTATTAAAAATATGTCAACCATCATTTCATTCAACATAGAGAACTATAAATATTTTCATTCATAAAGACACATATAGGTATATATGCACACACACACACACACACACACACACANAAAATATGTCAACCATCATTTCATTCAACATAGAGAACTATAAATATTTTCATTCATAAAGACACATATAGGTATATATGCACACACACACACACACACACACACACACACACAGGCACCCTAACTCCTTTTGAAAAACAAAATCATATAATACATATGCTTTGCAAATTGCCTTTCTAATTTTAAAATATATCATGAATGCCTTGTGGGTTACAGCAGACACTGTTAGCTACCTCAAAATTAAAAGGAAACTTTTGATTTTCTGATTAAGTAAGATGGATACAACTAGCTTGCTTCTTTCCTTTCCCCTCCCCTACATTCTTCTGACTTGCATATAGATATGAAGGCTGATTCTATGGTGGCCATCTTGGGAGGATTAGAGAGAGGCAAAGAGCGTCACAGAGGTACTATCCCTGAACCTAAGCTAGCACTGCCTACCTAAGTTCTTTGACTTAGTTTATTAGTAGAAAAATAAATTATTAAAGCCATTGTGATTGAGTTTTCTGTTATTTGAAGTCAAATACATGTCTTCTATTTTTAATCGACCTTTGATTTTTCTTAAAGATAGGATACATACTGCTGATATAATGATTACAAAATTGAATTTCAAACAGTTTGGGACAAGGCACTAAATAATATTAAACCATATAGCAAAAGTTTATGTCATTTTGCTTTATTGTAGTTATTCTGAAGAGATGACATAAAGAAGTTCTGACTTAAATTAGAAATTTTTGCTAATCATCCTTTTGAAAAATGCCTTAACAGACTTAGCTCAAAATTAACAATTTTGCTTTGATTTTTTCTTATCATTACTCTTCATTCATATTAAGCAATACTGGTTTCTACTTTTGATAAGAGAATGGATTTAGGAAGATATATTAAGAAAATATCAATTCAGTTGTCACATGCATATGAGAAAATCTTAAATGTGGAATAGCAAATAATTAAATTTGTGAAACACAATTTTCTACTATATCACTTTTAAAAGTTATATACTATATTCTCATAAGGTTATATTTGATGGTAACATTTAAAACATTTTAACAACTGGTATACTGTGGTTGCCAACCATCTACTAATGACCATAAAGCAAATACAGAAACAGATGCCAACATGAACAACTGGGATTGTTGCTGAGTACAAGCTGCATATCTACCCTGGTTGTATCAACAGTGCATTTAATCAATTAACCTCTTAGCAAGTATTTAAATTGTGACACACTAATGCCTAAATCATTGCTTAATATATTTGCCAAATAAGTCCTTGATTATTTCCTCTGGATAAATGACTAAAGTTAAATTTCTGAGAAACTGCATAAATATTTTTAAGCATTTCATATGTATTTGCCTAATTAGCTCCAGAATTCTTATAGCAGTTATATTCTCACAATACCATAGAAGACTGATTTTTTCTGAATCTTTCTATCATGTTTTTGTACACTCAAAAAAGCAGAGGAATAAAAGAATAATAATATATTAATATTAACATACACTAGCGTTCTCTCTCTTCCTCTTATACATACACGCACACACAGAGTTTTGGTTTTGTTTTTGAAATGAGCTTATTTGTTCATAATACTTCATTATATTATATTTACTTTGTTTAACTTATAAAATATTATATCATAGATCAGTTCAGTTCAGTCTCTCAGTCGTGTCCAACTCATTGACACCGCTTAGCAGCATACCAGACTTCTTGTCAATCTCTAACTCCTGGAGCTTACTGAAACTCATGTCCATTAAGTCGGTGATGCCATCCAACCCTATCTTCTGTTGTACCCCATCCTCCTACTTTCCATCTTTCCCAGCATCAGGGTCTTTTCAAATGAGCCAGTTCTTTGCATCAGGTGGAAAAGTATTACAGTTTCAGTTTCAGCATCAGTCCTTCCAATGAATATTAAGGACTGATTTCATTTAAAATAGACTGGGTGGATCTCCTGGCAGTCCAAGAGACGCTCAAGA
Source organism: Redunca redunca (assembly GCA_006410935.1). Lineage (NCBI taxonomy): Eukaryota > Metazoa > Chordata > Mammalia > Artiodactyla > Bovidae > Redunca > Redunca redunca. The sequence goes on along the minus strand of SJYQ01003397.1, from coordinate 58,317 downwards.
GTCTTCTCCAACACCACAGTTTAAAAGAATTAATTCTTCAGTGCTCAGCTTTCTTTATAGTCCAACTCTCATATCCATACATAACTACTGGAAAACTATAGCTTTGACTAGATGGACCTTTGTTGGCAAAGTAATATCACTGCTTTTTAATATACTGTCTAGGTTGGTCATAGCATTTCTTCTAAGGAGCAAGTATCTTTTAATTTCACGGCTGCAATCACCATCTGCAGTGATTTTGGAGCCCCCCCCCCAAAATAAAGTTTGTCACTGTTTCCACTGTTTCCCCATCTATTTGCCATGAAGTGATGGGCCCGGATGCCATGACCTTCAGTTTTTGAATGTAAAGTTTTAAGCCAACTTTATCACTCTCCTCTTTCACTTTCATCAAGAGGCTCTTTAGTTCTTTGCTTTCTGCCATAAGGGTGGTGTCATCTGCATATCTGAGGTTATTGATATTTCTCCTGGCAATCTTGATTCCAGCTTATGCTTCATCCAGCACTCTGAATATAAGTTAGGCAAGCAGAGTGACAATATACAGCCTTGTTATACTCCTTTCCCAACTTGGAACTAGTCTGTTGTTCCATGTCCAGTTGTAACTGTTGCTTCCTGACCTGCATACAGATTTGTCAAGAAGCAGATCAGATGGTCCAGTATTCCCATCTCTCTTTTTTTTTTTTTTCAGGAGAAGGAAGGATTTATTACTCACAGCAAGTATGGAGAACATTGGGGATCTTTCTCAAAGCAGTGTAAAGACAGCAAAAATGGGGAAATTTCAAGGTAACTGTACATGCATATTCATGAAGGGGCTTGAGCAGAGGGGAATTCAGCATAGAATTGAGACAAAGGTTGACAGTAGTCCAAGCTTTAGTTGATTGAAGTCATGAAGGTCAGGAAAGGTCAAATGCATCATCCCTCAGGTTCCAGTTGATCTGGTGGTTGAGGTTTCAGGCAAATCTTTACCATTGAAACAGTCTTTATTGCAGATGTATTATCTTTACTATTGCTTCTCTTGATTGATAACAGTCCTGCATTCTTTTGTTTCCTTAAGAGTATTAATTACTGGGACATCCCTGGTGGTCTGGTGGTTAAGAGTGTGTTCCTATTCCCATCTCTTGAAGAATTTTCCACAGGTCGTTTTGATGCACACAGTCAAAGGTTTTGGCTTAGTCAATAAAGCAGAAATAGATGTATTTCTGGAACTCTTGCTTTTTCAATGATCCAAAGGATGTTGGCAATTTGATCTCTGGTTCCTCTGCCTATTCTAAATCCAGCTTGAACATGTGGAATTTCATGGTTCATGTACTATTGAAGCCTGACTTGGAGGATTTTGAACATTACTTTGCTAGCGTGTGAGATGAGTGCAATTGTGTGATAGTTGAAAAATTCTATGGTATTGGCTTTCTTTGGGAATGGAATGAAAACTGACCTTTTTCAATCCTGTGGCCACTGCTGAGTTTTCCAAACTTGCTGGCATATTGAGTGTAGCACTTTCACAACATCATCTGTTAGGATTTGAAATACCTCAAATGGAATTCCATCACCTCCTCTAGCTTTGTTTGTAGTGATGATTAAGGCCCACTTGACTTCACATTCCAGGATGTCTGGCACTAGGTCAGTGATCACACCATCATGATCATCTGAGTTGTGAAGATCATTTTGTATAGCTTTTCTGTGTATTCTTGCCACCTCTTCTTAATATCTTCTGCTTGGGTCAGGTCCATACTATTTCTATCCTTTATTGAGCCCATCTTTGCATGAAGTGTTCCCTTGGTATCTCTAATTTTCTTGAAGAGATCTCTAATCTTTCCCATTCTATTGTTTCCCTCTATTTCTTTGCATTAATCGCTGAGGAAGGCTTTCTTATCTCTTCTTGCTATTCTTAGGAACTCTGCATTCAAATAAGTACATCTTTCCTTTTCTCCTTTGTCTTTAGCTTCTCTTCTTTTCTTAGCTATTTGTAAGGCCTCCCCAGACAGCCATTTGCTTTTTTGCATTTCTTTTTCTTGGGGATGGTCTTGATCCCTGTCTCCTGTATAATGTTACAAACCTCTGGCTATAGTTCTTCAGATACTCTGTCTATCAGGTCTAAACCCTTAAATCTGTTTCTCAGTCCCACTGTATAATCATAAGGGATTTGATTTAGGTCATACCTGAATATTTTAGTGGTTTTCCCTACTTTCTTCAATTTAAGTCTGAATTTGGCAATAAGTAGTTCATGATCTGAGCCACTATCAGCTCCTGATCTTGTTTTTGCTGACTGTATATAGCTTCTCCATCTTTGGCTGCAAAGAATATAAACAATCTGATTTCGGTATTGACTATATGGTGATGTCCATGTGTAGAGTCTCCTCTTGTGTTGTTGGAAAAGTGTGTTTGCTATGACTAGGGTGTTCTTTTGGCAAAACTTATGGGGCTTCCCTGGTGGCTCAGAGGTTAAATGTCTGCCTCCAATGCGGGAGACATGGGTTTGATCCCCGGGTTGGGAAGATCCCCTGGAGAAGGAAATGGTAACCCACTCCAGTATTCTTGCCTAGAGAATCGCATGGATGGAGAAGTCTGGTAAGCTACAGTCCACTGGGTCACAAAGAGTTGGACATGACTGAGTGACTTCACACACACTCTATGAGCCTTTGACCAGCTTTATTTTGTATTGCAAGGCCATATTTGGCTGTTACTCTAGGTATCTCCTGTCTTCCTACTATTGCATTCTGTTCCTTATAATGAAAAGGCCAGCTTTCTTGGTTGTTAGTTCTAGAAGGTCTTGTAGGTCTTCATAGAACCTTTCAACTTCAGCATTACTTGTTGGGGCATAGACTTGGATTGCCATGATATTGAATGGTTTCCCTTTAAACAAACAGAGATCATTTTGTCGTTTTTGAGATTGCACCCAAGTACTATATTTCAGACTCTTGTTGACTATGATGGCTACTCCATTTCTTCTAAAGGTTGCTTTCCCATATAGTACTATCATAGTAATCTTCCAATTTAATGTAATTGATCTAGCTAATTATTTCAAACTTTTAGTCCATTATATATTATAAAAGTCATACACACAATTTTTGTAACAATTTAAACAATGCTAAAATATAAAAATAAAATGAAATAATCTCACTTCCCTCTTCAAATGTAACTACCTTAAACTTATCTTTATTAATATAGATATCTCACATCTTTCTCCATGTTTAAACACAAATGTGCCAACATACACAGGCATATGTAGGCACTTTATCTGCTGCTGCAAAAAATAGGATTTTAAAAATATACAGTGCATCATTTTTATCTTTAGCATAACATTTGTATTCCTTACACAAAAACTGTGAATGATGTAACTCATTTTAATAGCTGAGTAATATTTCACAATGTTGTTGGTGTGTTGTTCAGTCACTAAGTCATGTCCAACTCTTGGTGACTCCATTGACTGCATCAAGCCATCTTCCCTGTCCTTTACTATCTCCTGGGGTTTGCTCAAATTCATGTTCATTGAGTCAGAGATGCTATATAACCATTAATAGCCTATAATTAATTCAAATGTTTTGTTATAGGCATATATGCTTCCAGTTTCCAACTCTTTTACTCCATTGAAAAATGTCTCTGTAGACATTCACTTTTCTTTTGTGTTTGTTTGTTTGATTTTCCTCTAGGCTAGAGATTCCCCCACTATCACCTCACACATACCAAAATAAGATTATTAAGTCAGAGTATCTGGTGGCTCAGAGGATAAAGCATCTGCCTGCAATGCAGGAGACCCGGGTTCGATCCCTGGGTTGGGAAGATCCCCTGGAGAAGGAAATGGCAACCCACTCCAGTATTCTTGCCTGGAGAATCCTATGGACAGAGGAGCCTGGTGGGCTACAGTCCACAGGGTCACAAAGAGTTGGACACGACTGAGCAACTTCACATCTACATTTTTAACTACAGAATATGTGAGGAGATCAAGTTTATCCATGAGATGTTCCAATATACACATTTATCCATTTAATAGGTTTACTAGTCTTTTTAAAACTATGCTGATATAATACATTTTTTAAATGTCATTTTACTGTGATTTATCTACCATGAAGTAGAAAAAGTTTTTCCTTTCTTTCTTTTCCATTTTTTTTAATTTTCAGTGTACTTTTAAATGTTTTTCTGCTTTTGAATTTATAGAGCTTTTTAATATATCTGTTAGTGATATTAACTTTCATTTTCAATAAATGCTGCAGGCTCTTTATTAGTCTATCATTTGTCTTTTAGCTTTTCTTAGTGTACATTTACCATTTTAATTATGAAGTTGCATTTTTTATGTAATAAAATATATATTTTTTTACATGCAGATTCTTCAACAATAAAGATTTTATTTCTGTGTCAAGTGTGTTAGACATTTAACTACATTTTCTCTAAGCTGGACAGACAATTGTTCCAGTTCATTTATTGAGCAAATTATCCTTTTCCAACTGACCTTTGCTAGTGGTGTGCTTCATACACAAACTGTTTAATTTTTAGGAGAATCTTACAGTCATCAGATTGGTACCTTGATGTCCAAGGTAGGAGGAGTACTTATACCATAGAAACAAGCAATCAATAGATTGGGCTCCTTCCAACCAATCTGTTGTGAAACATTCATTGTCCATCACTTCTTTGGTTATATGTGGTTCCCTCACATCCTTGGGCTTATCCTTGGACTCAGTATTTTGATTCATTCATCTATTTGCTTTAGTTCAGTTCAGTTGCTCAGTTGTATACAACTTTTTGTGATGCTATGAACTGCAGCACGCCAGGCCACCCTGTTCATCACCACTCCCAGCGTACACCCAAACCCACGTCCATTGAGTCGGTGATGCCATCCAACCATCTCATCCTCTGTCTTCCCCTTCTCCTTTTTCCCTCAATCTTTCCCAGCATCAGGGTCTTTTCAAAAGAGTCAGCTCCGCATCAGGTGACCAAAATATTGGAGTTTCAGCTTCAACATCAGTCCTTCCAGTGATGTGCAAATATTATATTTTTATGGACAGTAGATTTGTCTTCAAATCTGTTATGACAAAAAGGCTTCTCTCCATTCTTTTGCAAAAATCTTTGTCACTTCTGAATTACATCAGTTCAGTTCAGTCACACAGTCGTGTCCAACTCTTTGAGTCCCCATGAATTGCAGCACGCCAGGCCTCCCTGTCCATCACCATCTCTCAGAGTTCACTCAGACTCACATCCATCGAGTCTGTGATGCCATCCAGCCATCTCATCCTGGGTCATACCCTTTTCCTCCTGTCCCCAATCCCTCCCAGCATCAGAGTCTTTTCCAATGAGTCAACTCTTCGCATGAGGTGACCAAAGTACTGGAGTTTCAGCTTTAGCATCATTCTTTCCAAAGAAATCCCAGGGCTGATCTCCTTCAGAATGGATTGGTTGGATCTCCTTGCAGTCCAAGGGACTCTCAAGAGTCTTCTCCAACACCACAGTTCAAATGCATCAATTCTTTGGCGCTCAGCTTTTTTCACAGTATAACTCTCACATCCGTACATGACCACTGGAAAAACCATAGCCTTGACTAGATGGACCTTTGTTGACAAAGTAATGTCTCTGCTTTTGAATATGCTATCTAGGTTGGTCATAACTTTCCTTCCTAGGAGTAAGCGTCTTTTAATGTCATGGCTACAATCACCATTTGCAGTGATTTTGGAGCCCCCCCCCCAAAAAATAAAGTCTGACACTGTTTCCACTGTTTCCCCATCTATTTCCCATGAGGTGATGGGACTGGATGCCATGATCTTTGTTTTCTGAATGTTGAGCTTTAAGCCAACTTTTTCACTCTCCACTTTCACTTTCATCAAGCGGCTTTTGAGTTCCTCTTCACTTTCTGCCATAAGGGTGGTGTCATCTGCATATCTGAGGTTATTGATATTTCTCCCAGCAATCTTGATCCCAGCTTGTGCTTCCTTCAGCCAGTGTTTCTCATGATGTACTCTGCATATAAGTTAAATGAGCAGGGTGACAATATACAGCCTTGACGTCCTCCTTTTCCTATTTGGAACCAGTCTTTTGTTCCATGTCCAGTTCTAACTGTTGCTTCCTGGCCTGCATATAAGTTTCTCAAGAGGCAGGTTAGGTGGTCTGGTATTCCCATCTCTTGAAGAATTTTCCACAGTTTATTGTTATCCACACAGTCAAAGGCTTTGGCATAGTCAATAAAGCAGAAATAGATATTTTCCTGAAACTCTCTTGCTTTCTCCATGATCCAGCGGATGTTGGCAATTTGATCTCTGGTTCCTCTGCCTTTTCTAAAACCAGCTTGAACATCTGGAAATTCACGGTACATATACTGCTGAAGCCTGGCCTGGAGAATTTTGAGCATTACTTTACTAGCATGTGAGATGAGTGCAATTGTTCAGTAGTTTGAGCATTCTTTGGCATTGCCTTTCTTTGGGATTGGAATGAAAACTGACCTTTTTCAGTCCTGTGGCCACTGCTGAGTTTTCCAAACTTGCTGGCATATTGAGTGCAGCACTTTCACAGCATCATCTTTCAGAACTGAAATAGCTCTTAAATTCTACACTTCAGACCATCTAGATTCTTCTCTATTGGGTGGGATAAAAATCAACACTTTTTTTGGTACAGTTCTTCTGTGTATTCTTGCCACTTCTTAATATCTTCTGCTTCTGTTAGGTCCATACCATTTCTGTCCTTTCTCGAGCCCATCTTTGCATGAAATGTTCCCTTGGTAGCTCTAATTTTCTTGAAGTGATCTCTGAAGTACATACTTTGTGCTAAAAATAATTTCGACAAGTCATCACTCTCAAATTGACCAAAACAAACAAAAATGCTGTTCTTATCAAAGTCTATTAAATTGATATATTCATTTGGGAATAATAGATTTTTTCATGATATTAAAAACTCTTCGATTCAGCAAATTCATTTCTCCTTTATTTAGGGCATTAGCATTTTAGATAAATCTATTATTGACCTCTTTAGGCTCAGTGTAATAAACCCACTCATTTGACTGATTTTATTTAAATTGTACCACTGAAATTAAGAGAGAGTTCACTCCCATTTCAAATTGCAAATGCATAAAAACCTAAAGGAAATGGTGTCCATTTTTATGTCCTTTCCATAATGTAATCTTTTAATCTGGAGACAATTGCTAAGTAGTTTGTCTATCTATCATCTGTCTATCTAAGTTCTATAATTAATACGGCAAATAATTGAACAGAACAGTTGCCAATATAGTAACTTAAGGAGTGTCTTAGTCAAAGCTACTAGCATTTCTGACAGTTCTCAGAGATGACTGTCTCTGCTCCCTAAGTGACACTGTTCATATCGCTGTATGTTATCAACACATCTGACCAAAACATTAATATTTTATCATCTCCACCCATCATAATGTCTGCAGAGAGGAGAAACCAATTTGGAAGAAAGGGGCATTTTTTTCTCATGGTTTTTAAGAAGTTTCAGGGATGAAGTTATTTCTCTAATTTGTCCATGAGAAACATAACAAAAAGCCTTGTGCCTCAGTCTTACTGTTAATAAATATGAAAAGAATATGATGCATGAATCCCAGAAGGAAGATTGAAGTGTGGGGGGAAATGCTTTTGACTTCTTTGGCATTAACTTACTAATAAAATATTGTACTGAGAGACAAACAAAGTTCTGAATGAGTCTGAATAATTAAATTTTAAAGAGAGGAAAGAAAAGGAAATTTGCTATAGATATGTATGGGCTTCCCTCAGAGCTCAGTTGATAAAGAATCCACCTGGAATGCAGGAGACCCCAGTTCCATTCCTGGGTCCAGAAGATCTGCTGGAGAAGGGATAGGCTACCCACTCCACTGTTCTTGAACTTCCCTTGTGGCTCAGCTGGTAAAGAATCTGCCTGCAATGTGGGAGACCTGGGTTTGATCCCTGGGTTGGGAAAATCCCCTTGGGAAGGGAAAGGCTACCCACTCTAGCATTCTGGCCTGGAGAATTCCATGGAGTATATAGTCCATGTGGTTGCAAAGAATCAGACACAAATGAGTGACTTTCACTTTCATAGGTATGTATGTCATGTATGCATGCAAGGGACTTCCCTGGTAGCTCAGATGGTACAAAATCTGCCTGCAATGCAGGAGACCTCGGTTCGATTGCTGGATTGGGAAGATCCCCTGGAGAAGGGTTAGGCTACCCGGTCCAGTATTCTTGAACTTTCCTGGTGGCTCAAACAGTAAAGAATTGGCTGAAATGCAGAGACCTGGATTCAGTTCCTGAGTTGGGAAGATCCCTTGGAGGAGGGCATGGCAACACACTCCAGTATTCTTGCCTGCAGAATACAAGGAACAGAGGAGCCTGCACGTATGTAAAGAGTAGAGTAAAAACTTCACAGACACGTTTGTTCTTTAAATAGTAGATACTGTAAGGGCTAATGACACCTTGGAAAAGCTGGTGGTGGGATCTGTTTTCACAAATGAGATTTAGGTTATTTCAGAGGACTCCCACTTTCGAAAGTTCACTATATGCCACTTTACTTACATTAGTACATGTTTCCACTAACAACAACAACAAAAAAATCTGAAAAGGATTTTAGCTTTTACATCAACAACAACAAAAAAGGCAAAAAGCTATGCTAGTGTTCAGTGTTTGTTTTGTAGCAGGTGTTACAGGAGGCAGTGAGACTGACACCGCTAAGCTCCCTCCAAAACTACACTCAGCATCTCAGCATTAAGTCACCCTAACTTTGAACTTTGAATACACGGAAGAACTGTACAAAAAAGATCTTCACAACCCAGATAATCATGATGATGTGATCACTAATCTAGAGCCAGACATCTTGGAAAGTGAAGTCAAGTGGGCCTTAGAAAGCATCACTACGAACAAAGCTAGTGGAGGTGATGGAATTCCAGTTGAGCTGTTTCAAATCCTGAAAGATGATGCTGTGAAAGTGCTGCACTCAATATGCCAGGAAATTTGGAAAACTCAGCAGTGGCCACAGGACTGGAAAAGGTCAGTTTTCATTCCAATTCCAAAGAAAGGCAATGCCAAAGAATGCTCAAACTACCACACAATTGCATTCATCTCACATGCTAGTAAAGTAATGCTCAAAATTCACCAAGCAAGGCTTCAGCAATATGTGAACCGTGAACTCCCTGATGTTCAGGCTGGTTTCAGAAAAGGCAGAGGAACCAGAGATCAAATTGCCAACATCTGCTGGATCATGGAAAAAGCAAGAGAGTTCCAGAAAAACATCTATTTCTGCTTTATTGACTATGCCAAAGCCTTTGACTGTGTGGATCACAATAAACTGTGGAAAATTCTGAAAGANCTAACCTGCCTCTTGAGAAATCTGTATGCAGGTCAGGAAGCAACAGTTAGAACTGGACATGGAACAACAGACTGGTTCCAAATAGGAAAAGGAGTACGTCAAGCCTGTATATCGTCACCCTGCTTATATAACTTCTATGCAGAGTACATCATGAGAAACGCTGGCTGGAGGAAGCACAAGCTGGAATCAAGATTGCCGGGAGGAATATCAATAACCTCAGATATGCAGATGACACCACCCTTATGGCAGAAAGTGAAAGGGAGCTAAAAAGCCTCTTGATGAAAGTGAAAGAGGAGAGCGAAAAAGTTGGCTTAAAGCTCAACATTCAGAAAATGAAGATCATGGCATCCGGTCCCATCACTTCATGGGAAATAGATGGGGAAACAGTGGAAACAGTGTCAGACTTCATTTTGGGGGGCTCCAAAATCACTGCAGATGGTGATTGCAGCCGTGAAATTAAAAGACACTTACTCCTTGGAAGAAAAGTTGTGACCAACCTAGATAGTATATTCAAAAGCAGAGACATTACTTTGCCGACTAAGGTCCGTCTAGTCAAGGCTATGGTTTTTCCTGTGGTCATGTATGGATGTGAGTGTTGAACTGTGAAGAAGGCTGAGTGCCGAAGAATTGATGCGTTTGAACTGTGGTGTTGGAGAAGACTCTTGAGAGTCCCTTGGACTGCAAGGAGGTCCAACCAGTCCATTCTGAAGGAGATCAGCCCTGGGATTTCTTTGGAAGGACTGATGCTAAAGCTGAAACTCCAGTACTTTGGCCACCTCATGTGAAGAGTTGACTCATTGGAAAAGACTCTGATGCTGGGAGGGATTGGGGACAGGAGGAAAAGGGTATGACCCAGGATGAGATGGCTGGATGGCATCACAGACTCGATGGACGTGAGTCTGAGTGAACTCCTGGAGATGGTGATGGAGGGGAGGCCTGGCGTGCTGCGATTCATGGGATCGCAAAGAGTCGGACACAACCGAGCAACTGAACTGACTGAACTTTGAACTGTGTCTGTGAGCCTTCGTGCTTGATCTTGATTTATTTTGTGCAGCCGTTAGCAAGATGTGTTGCATCATAATTGCTTCTTTGCTTCATGCCATTTCTGCTTAGGAAAGGTTTCATAGGGATGCTTTATTTCCAGAAAGCTGGAAACTTTGGATTTAGTCATTTTCATCTGCTATCCTCTGTGAACTGGAGAAAAGGTGCAACCCACAACTGGAAATAGTGAACACAAGTATTGCATATGATTTTAGTCAGTAATAAGACCTCAAATCTTTTCCAAATTTTTTGTTTGTTTTTCAATAAAGATAACATGTAGGATGTGTGTATGTATAAGTGGGTGTTTGTAATGAAACTGAAATCAAAACCTTTCATTAATCTTAACCTTAGAGTCTATTTGAACTTCACTTATTATTAGATCATCACCATTTCTAAGAGATTCTGGGTTCTTTTCTTGGTGAGGCTTACATTAAGTGGCCAAATTCTTATACCTGCTGAATATACAACAACAGTTGGTTCATCCTTCCTACAATATTACTTTATAATTTGTGGGTGAATTTCTGAAGGTAAATATGCCTATGTTGTAGAGAATTAATAGCCATTTCCTTCATAAGAAGATAATGACTCACAGGAATGTGAGGTATAACATGGGTATTATAGTCAATAATATTGTAATAACTCTGTATGGTGACAGATGGTAACTAGACTTGGTGGTGATAATTCTGTAATACATAAAAATATTGAATCACTATGTCGAACATCTGAAACTAATATAATACTATATATAAATGATATTCTAATAAAGAAAAATTTATAAGATTATTATCAATATCTCTATTAAGTGTAGTAGCAGTAACAGCAACAGAAGTAGTAATAGTAATAGTCAATTATATATTTGCATAATCTTATCTAAAGAGTATCATGTTTTGATTATTCCAAAATTAATTGGCTCATAACAAAGACCAAGCTGATGGTCTAAGAGAATCTATACTGAGAACTTAAATTCTATCATGAAATGATGTGTCTTTCAGAGCCAAACTGATAACTAGGTTAATATTTATAATGTATATATATATATATGTCTGTATACACACACACACATATACACACATATATATAAAAGCAGAGCAAATGAAACATTCATTTCAGTTACCAAATGAAAAGCATCAGCAAATGAAAAGACAACATATAGAATGAGAGAAAATATAGCAAATGATGCAGCTGACAAGGATTTACTACCAAAATACACCAAGAGCTCATATAGCTTAATATAAAAAAACAACCCAACCCAAAACAACCCAAACAATCAAAAAATGGGCATAAGATCTAAATATATATTCCCCCAAAGAAGACAGAAAGATGGCCAACAGGCACATGAGAAGATGCTCAACGTGGCAATTATTAGAGAAATGTAAATCAAAACTTCAGGGAGGTATAACCTCACTGGTCAGAATGACCATCTTCAAAAAGTCTAAAAATAATGAATGCTGGGGAGAATGTGGAGATAAAGAAACTCCCCCAACACAGTTGATGTGAATGCAAATTGGTACAGCTACTGTGAGAACAGTATGGAGATTCTTTAAAAACTAAATATAGAGCTATGATAAGATCCTTCAATCCCATATATCCAGAGTACACTCTAATTTGAAAACACAAATGCATGCCAATGTTCACTGCAACACCAGTTACAACAGCCAAGACATGGAAGCAACCTAAATGTCCATTGACAGGTAAATAAAGATGCGGTATGTATGTGTGTGTGTGTATAATGGAGTATTACTCAACTATAACAGAAAATGAAACGATGCCATTTTCAGCAACACAGATAGGCGTAGAGATTATCACCATAAGTGAAGCAAGCCAGACAGAGAAAGATGAGTATTCTATGATACCACTTGTATGTGAAATATAAAAAGAATGATACAATGAACTTGTACAGAAAACAGAAATAGATCCACAGACACAGAAAACAAATTTATGGATAGCAAAAAGGTAAGGAAGGAGAGTAGATATAAATTACAAATATAGAATTAACAGATACAAACTCCTATACCTGAAATAGATAAGGAACAAGGATGTACTGTATAGCACAGAGAATTATATTCAATATCTTATAATAACATAATGGAAAACAATTCCCCCCAAACATATGACTGAATCACTTTGCTGTATATCTGAAACTAACACCGTATTGTAAATTAAATATACGTCAATAAAAATACACACTCTGACAAGAGTTCAGAGGGTCCTAATTTCTACAAATGTTTTGAAGAATCTAAGGTACCCATTTTTAAGCTGAGAGTCAATACCAACCAAATACAGTATAAGTATGGGGACAATAGAGAATACCTGGCTGGGTTCAAATGCAAATTCCCCACTGTCTTCTCTGGCTTCCCCCTCAGCTTCTCTCTGACATTATCCCTTACCTCCCTCTGGGGCTCACTGCACTTCAGCTGTGGTGGCTTGCTCTTGATACATTTTCTGTTATGTATTGTCCCTCTTTATACCTGGTGATATTCCTTTTTCCTGAAGACAAATCTGATATTAATACAGCCTTCAAGATTTCTTCTGATTTGCATTATCATGATCTGGACACAAATCTCACTTGGGATTTGCTTAACTTCTTGAATCTGCAAACTCACATCTTTTACCTTTGCCAAAATCCTACATATGTTTGGATTTTATTTTGTTCCATTGTTCTTTTGGTCTATTCTTGTGCTAATACCAGTTTATGTTAATCATTTAATAGGTCTTGATGTTTGGTAGTGTATGTTCTATAAATAAGAAGCACCCAGATTGATAAGAGAAGCAAACATCAAAGAAAAAAATGGAAAATAAACAAAAGAATGGAATATTTAATTGCTAACATACCAATGCTCAGTTGCTCAGTTGTGTCTGACTCTTTGCACTATAGCCTACCAGACTCCTCTGTCCATGGAATTTTCCAGGCAAGAATACTAGTGTGAGTGGCCATTTCTCACTCCAAAACATACCAATATTTAATACACATGTCTAAATTCACCAACTGAAGACAAAGACTGCCCAAGGAAGTGAAAGTGCCAAGTCCTAACCACTGGACAGCCAGGGAATTCCCTGGGACATCTTTCCAAATGCTTTAATTTTTAATTGCAAAATAATCTAAAATACTTGCAGATAAAGGTTTAGAATTTTCATATATATGGTATCTTCAAAACCTTCAAATAGACAAGTGCAAGTCTATTTCACATTTCTGCAGCATGTAATTATATACAAGATTATCAAGCAAAAGAAGATATATTATAAAAATTATAGAAAAATATAAAATATGGCTGGCATTTTTGACATTTTAATTAGCTTATAAGCAGTAAGATATCAAATTAGTTGCTAAGATAGTAAGTAGCAATTCTTGCTCCCTATAAATACCATACACTCATTAATCTATTTGCTGCTGCTGCTGCTGCTAAGTTGCTTCAGTCGTATCCGACTCTGTGCGACCCCATAGATGGCAGCCCACCAGGCTCCAACGGTCCCTGGGAATCTCCAGACAAGAATACTGGAGTGGGTTTCCATTTCCTTCTCCAATCTATTTGCTGGTTGAGTATAATTTTTAAATGTCATGGTTGATTTGTGAATTGAAGTACACTGTAATAGTTAGATGCTGAATTCTACCATGAAAATACTCATTTTGTACAATTCTTTCAGTATAGGTGTAGCTTTTACTTTTTAATATGACTGCAGGAATCATCACTATTTTAACGATCTTTAGAATGTGACAATTTACTATGTGATATATGTATTACTACCATTCTCACTAAGCTATCTGCCACAGGATTGTCATTTAATGGAAGGAAGGCAGAGGATCCCTGAGCTTTCAATAAAAAAAACCAGTGGACTTGTAGATAGTGCCTACTGTGGTAAAATATTGAAAATCGTAACTTTAAAGTTAGAGGAATGAGAATATCAAAGGTGAAGAATGATTGAAAATGAATGTAACTATATTCTATTACATTCTTTTCAATTTCTATCTGGACTTATATAAGAATCCTTGCAATTTCTTTTCTTTTTTTTTCAATTTTGTTTTTCATCATTACTAAGATGCTTCTATTTGTAAACTTTTAAATAACTATGTCAAATTTAGACTGTGTGTGTGTGTATTCCTAACAAAGGAACACATATTCCTAACAAAGAATTAAAAATCCAAAATATGGACTATAGTAAATGCAGTTTGCCCGTTACAGATTGGATAAATGGCTGGACAGTAGAGAACTGGTAATTCACTTACCGAGGTGTACTGCTCCACTGAGAAGACTAATCGCCCAGAACAGCCAACCACATCACATAATTCTCATCTAGTTCAGTCTTCCTCTGCTGATAGCAGCTAATTCCAGGTGTCAACTTAAACCTCAGGAGTCTATGAGGTTTTAGATAAGAATGGAGCCTTCTAAGTCTTCTCAGTTATCTAACTTCTGTTTGATTGCAAAATATATATTCTTTTCTTTTAAAAACAAACATTTCTATCACTTCAAAGTAAGACGTCTTACCCATTAACCAGTTTTTCCACATTTCTCTCTTGTCCACTACCACTTCCACAACCAATATCTTGTCTGTCTCTATGGATTTGTCTACTATGGATATTTCTTACAGACAGAATTTTATAATATTTGAGCTTTTGTGTATTGGTTTTTTGGCTTAGCATAGTGTTTTTGAGGTTCATTCATATTGCAGTATATTTCACAAATTGATTTTTATGGATGAATATATTCATATTTATATATTATGATGTGTTTATCCATTCATCTGTTGCTGGACATTTGAGCTGTTTCTACCTTTTGGCTATTGTGAATACTGCTACTCTAACATGCATATACTTATACTTATTTGAATATCCATTTTCAATTATTTTGGATATATATTTAGATCTAAAAGTGGAATTTGGGACCATATTGTAATTTTATGCTTAACTTTTTGAGGAACCAGTAAATGTTTTTTCACCACAAATGAATCTTTTTACATTCTCATCAGGATTGTACAGTTGTGTTACTCTCTGTGCATTCTTGCCAACATATTTCCTTTTTGCTCTTGCAGTGGGTATAAAGTAATACCTGATATCGATAAATGAAATAGAAAATAGAAAACAGGGATTCTCAATGAAACCAAAAATTGTTTCTTTGAATCAACACAATTTGCAAAGCTTTGGCTAAACTGACAGAGAAAACAAGAAGAAACAAAACATTTTTAATATTTTAGCTTACAGCTGTATAGGTAATGGAGATAAAAATCTAAATATAGGGGGCAAATACTTTATTCTAATTTATTATTTATTGTCCTATCATTCTAGTTTGTTATTCTATCTCTAATCTATCTCAAGGTTTAATCTCTAACAATATATTTTAAAAGTTTTAAATTGCTTCTGTAATGTTAATCAAAGTATTTTCCTTGAGGAAGGAGGTAACATTCCTTTCTTACATTATCTATGTATATGAAAGAAAAGGTACACATACATAAAAGCTTGTGCAAGTTAACATCAGGTCATTTTGATTCTGTGCACATTTTTCTGTACATAAAGAATGAATTTGTATAAAGAGTTTATAAAGCAATTTTAATTTATTCTGTTTCAGATGTTTTCCTTTTTTGTTATATATGCTACATATGTGCAAAGTTAAGGTGAGAGAGCATTCACCCAGTAACAAGAATCAGGATGCTTAGGACCAATTACTTCTTTAAAATTACACATAAATATTTCCATTCCTTTTGTTTGGGTGATGATGACAGCGATCAACAAAGCCCACCAATTAAAAGTAGCTGAAAAAGAAATGGAAAGGCAAAGTAGATGGTTCCCTGCACTAATTTACCTTAGTTTATTTCCTATTCAAAGTGTTGTATACACAGTTTAAAATAATTCAAAGTCCATATTCAAAGCAAAGTTAAAAATTACATTAAGGCAAAGTTTGACAAACATGATAGTGTATCTGGATAGCTTTTTTTTTTTTGATTTGGAGTCTACAATAGTATGGAAGAAACACGTGTTCAATACCCAAAAGACAAATTATAAAATTCCTCGGACGTTGACCTGATATTCTTCATTTAACTATGAACAGTGTTTTCATTAGAGAAGAGTCAATATTATACTTTAACTTTCTCAAAGTATTTTCAATGTCTGTAGGGTAATGGTGTTCAAAGGAGTATCTCTGTAATGGTTTATAGCTTCTATGCCCTTTTTTGAAAATAATGCATTATAAATCTTTCTTGACTTAGAACTAGAGAGGAAGCCTATGCATTCTACCAGTGTTATCAAGAGACATATATTTCAGTGTGGGAATCTGCCCTCCATGTTTTAAACCTCAAAATAGAAATTGTTTACTAAACAAGTCCATTAACTCTAAATATAATAGAGTTCTATTATCTACAAACCTTGCTGAATTAATTCCTTCTTGTACCTAAACAGTTTCTCAGAGTAATAAATTCAAATTATGGTGTGTAAAGAAGGACTTTTTTTACCTGTACTTAAAAAACTCCCCATTCACACAGTTACAGTAAGCTTGAAAAGGACTGATTTTAATTTTAGTTATAAGATCTAGCAATATCTTGCTTCCTCATATCTGCAAAGAGAATACTACACATCTTTTACATTATTGGGAAAAGAATATAAGATAAGATGTCCGATACAGGATGCAGGATTCTTGGGACTGGTGCAAGGAGAGGACCCAGAGAGATGGTATGGGGTGGGAGATGGGAGGGGACTCATGTTTGGGAAAGCATGTACACTCGTGGGAATTAATGTCAATGTTTGGCAAAAGCAATACAGTAATGTAAAGTAAACCGAAGTTAGAATAAAAATTTAAAAAAAAAATAAAAAAATAAAAGTTAACTGCTTATCTATGCAGCAATGTGAAAAAAAAAATAAAGATGAGTCTGGTGTAAAAAAAAAAAAAGAAAAAAAAAA
>SJYQ01003397.1:24406-40066 GCA_006410935.1 Redunca redunca | reverse complement strand
ATAGAGCCTCTTGATGAAAGTGAAAGAGGAGAGTGAAAAAGTTGGCTTAAAGTTCAACATTCAGAAAACGAAGATCATGGCATCCGGTCCCATCACTTCATGGGAAATAGATGGGGAAACAGTAGAAACAGTGTGAGACTTTATTTTTTGGGGCTCCAAAATCACTGCAGATGGTGACTGCAGCCGTGAAATTAAAAGACACTTACTCCTTGGAAGAAAAGTTATGACCAACCTAGATAGTATATTCAAAAGCAGAGACATTACTTTGCCGACTAAGGTCCGTCTAGTCAAGGCTATGGTTTTTCCTGTGGTCATGTATGGATGTGAGAGTTGGACCATGAAGAAGGCTGAGCGCCGAAGAATTGACAGTTTTGAACTGTGGTATTGGAGAAGACTCTTGAGAGTCCCTTGAACTTCAAGGAGATCCAACCAATCCATTCTGAAGGAGATCAACCCTGGGTGTTCTTTGGAGGGAATGATGCTAAAGCTGAAACTCCAGTACTTTGGCCACCTCATGAAAAGAGTTGACTCATTGGAAAAGACTCTGATGCTGGGAGGGATTGGGGTCAGGAGGAGAAGGGGCCGACAGAGGATGAGATGGCTGGATGGCATCACAGACTCGATGGACGTGAGTCTGAGTGAACTCCGGGAGATGGTGATGGACAGGAAGGCCTGGTGTGCTGCAATTCATGGGGTCGCAAAGAGTCGGACACGACTGAGCGACTGAACTGAACTGAACTGAACATTGTTCAGCTGAAATTTGCTCTTGGTTGAATATTGTGGTTATGGGCCTGGGAGAGAAACACTGGGAGCAAGCACGTCTGAGTTTGAGGACAAGACAGTCTGTCTTCTATCGTCCTTCAAAACCGCAATGAATAGAACCTCCTGCATTTGTTTCAGTGTGATTGTCCATTATAAGAAAAAGATTTATTTCTAAAGATTTTATCCAATACATAAGTGTAATGAACATATGTCTACCCAAATATCTTTTCACTTTTTACATGTACCCTAGTCAAGTTAAAAAGTTAATATACTAATGTGAAAACATGGGACATAAAAATATCATGAATGGATAAAAAGTTGGGTGGATAGGAAAATACATTTTTTCAAGACACGAGTACAGCATTGTAAATATTATACATTCTCCCACCCCCTCAGCAAGAGATTGTTTTCACAATTTGCCACCCAGAATGATATAGCCTTTTAGGATATATAGACATGACAGCAAGATCTCACCCTGTATCATAAGTAAAAGCACATGTTTAGCCTTTTATGAATATAGTGAAGCTACAAAATGGCATATGGATCTGAAAACCTATTCAACATGCCTGTATTTATAACTTCAAAGCCTTATCAGCAGTGTGGGGTTTCTTTGATCATGTACACTTGAAGGTGGTTATAAGTAAATTGCTAATTCATCTCTTAAAAAAGCTTGGATGCATGACAATTTGTATAATGATCTGAAAATACAATCTAAATCACCTTGAAGTCCACATTAGTGGTTAACTATTTTCTCATAGTTTATGACTTTGAGAAACATAGTCACGAAGAATATGCTATGTATGTAAAAAAACTGACAAGAAGGATCCCAGGTTTGCAGTTCTTGACTTTTTGAAGTTACTTTAGCTCTGTTGAGAGACTGGTAGCATGACTCTGCCATTTCAGTTCTTGCATGGTTTCTTGTATCCCTTATTCTTAACTATATTCTCTTATAGTTTATTAGTAATAAGCACAGAAACAGGGAAATGAATGCAGATGTTAAATATAATCTCTATATACATAACTAGACACATAAAACAAGTTTGCCCAAAAATGAGTTATTTAACAATTTTGTTGTCTCAACACCTATATTTTCTTATTAAGATTGTTTACAACTCTTGACAGTTTAAAAAAGATAGCATTACAAAATTACAACTTCATAGGATGCTCACATCTTTTGTTCCCTTCATTTATTTACTATTGTTGCCTTTGACACTCAACTTCGTATTGTTGAAAGCATTCTTTTCTAGGCCAAATCATTTTTAAAAGGAAAAAGCAGTGCTATAAAAATCAATGAGTAATTCTAAACTGAGTAAGTAGTTCAACAGTGAAAGTCAAGATTGCTAATATAAAATGCACCATTTGAAATAGAAATTTAGGTCATGTCATTCCTTTCCTCTCTCATTGACAAAATGGGTCACTAACTCCTGAACCTCTGCAGAGTTTCCTCATTTACTTTACTCAAAAAAACAAACAATAATAATACTAATAAAGGATTTAGCTGCAAGTAGATCAATTTTCACTTTTATGCATTGGAGAAGGAAATGGCAACCCATTCCAGTGTTCTTGCCTGGAGAATCCCAGGGACGGGGGAGCCAAGTGGGCTGCCATCTATGGGGTCGCACAGAGTCGGACACAACTGAAGTGACTTAGCAGCAGCAGATATGAAATACAAAACATATAAAGTTTGAATATAAAACAATTTAAAAGTTATCAGAATCATGCTCTTAAAGACATATAATGGGATACAAAGCATCTTCCATGTTATCAGAAAATATGTTTAGCTTAGAGAAATTCAACATATCGAACACTCATTAACAAACTCTGACATTTTGTCGGGCATTTTTATTCAAATCCCACCCACCTGCCTAATCACCAGGTGGCAGTGTAGCAGCAGTCATCTGTATCTGTGTTTGAGAAGCCTCCATAAAAATGGCATTGCAATGATACTGATACTTGATAGAATTATTTGAGCGTAAAAATTTTTAAGTGTTATTCTCTCTTAGTATTAAAATAGTCCTGCTTACACTTTAATAAATTGCCTTTTGCTTTGAGCAACTATATAGATAGTTACTTTCTCTAATTTCTAAACTACAAAAAATTGTATATATATCACCTAACTGTTCGTTGTCTTACAGTTTTAAATAGCAATGTTTCTACATCATAATTGGAACTGAATCACAGTTTGTTTTTTTTTTTTTTTTCAACTAGCACCTTTCAACAATTGGATTTAAGGCAGGGTTTCCCATTCTTTCAACAAACGCATATGCCAGGAGACTACAAACTTTTAAGACGAGGATTCTGACATTTCATTTTCTCTTATCTAAACTTCTACAGCTGTCATTATGCCATCTGAGACAAGTTTTCAGTCTACAATACTATCCTACTCTATCAATTCCTTTGTATTTGCACAATGTCTATTCAGCAGTTTAACCAGGACAAAAGAACCAATTTCAACATTTGATTTCAGATACTCAGGATTTATTATGTGTTTAAAGTATGTCGGAATTCTTCTTTTTTGTAGATGGAAATTCAGAAATCCAGGTTATGTCATCTGATCCAATATCAACTAGTGAATATAGTTCAAAACCAAAAACTTAAAACATTTATGTGAAATACTCTTGGAGGACTGGAAAGAAGGTGTTTGGGAATATCTCCCAAACCATGAATATAATTTTTTTACTGTATTTAGACTCAGTGGAGGAGATTGTCTTCACCTTTGGAGAACTATGCCAGTACTGTTTGGGAGGAAACTGTTTTTTATGCAGGAACTGGGGTTAAACTGCAGATATAGTTCTTTAAAACTTGACTACAGGAGGCCTTTGGAAAACAAAAAGAAAGGGAACTACTGTATCATCTGAAGAGTTACTGGAGGTTTTAGAAAGTGAAAGTGAAGTCACTTAGTCCGACTTTTAGCGACCCCATGGACTGTAGCCTACCAGGCTCCTCAGTCCATGGGATTTTCCAGGCAAGAATACTGGAGTGGGTTGTCAAGGTTTTAGAGGACAGAACTGAAAAAAATATTTATTTCGATTTGAGAAGACTTTCCTCTACTTCCATATGCTTGAGGCAGTTGACATTTTTTAATACTAAATAAAATAATCCAAACCCGCAGCTAATCTGGAAAATGACACAGTTATAATCCATGTCACACTATCTAGAAACTATATTTTGCTAATGCATAATTTTCTTAAATTTATATTAGAACATTTTGCAAAATATGTTTAAAATGGGGAAAAGACCCCAAATTAGTATCCTAATATTTCAAATTGGTTTCAGTCCTACCCTTGAGGAACTCTTTGGTTGTACCAAAATTCCAAATATGTTGGGCCAAGGCTCAACTGTACATCTTTATAGCCAAAGTTTATGTAGCTCTATTTGGATAAAACTGGATAGATGGATGGGTCCAAATTTTCAAAAGATACTCTATTGAATTATAAGGCTTTTCAATTTCTTGATTTTTAGAATGTTCCTTCTAGAATTCTTCACATATAAACATATATGATGTCAAAAAATAATTATAGTAAAGCTCATTCAACTTATGCAGTGTATACTTAAATGGAAATCTATTTGAGCTTCAAGGTAAAAATATTGTGAATAATAATTTTAAGATGTTATATATTAAANGACTGGTTGGATCTCCCTGCAATCCAAGGGACTCTCAAGAGTCTTCTCCAATACCACAGTTCAAAAGCATCAATTCTTCAGCGCTCAGCTTTCTTCACAGTCCAACTCACATCCATACATGACCACAGGAAAAACCATAGCCTTGACTAGATGGACCTTTGTTGGCAAAGTAATGTCTCTGCTTTTCAATATGCTATAAAAACATATTTCTTTTGTAAATGAGGGACTGAGGTATAATGAAGTAAGTAATTTATCTAAAAGAATACAAATAATCAATGGTGAAATTAGGATTATAATTCAAATCTCCTGAGTCAAGAGCCACCCTTAAAATTTTCCAGTGTTTTAATAGATATATTAGAACTGTTCAATTACATTCATATTTTATATTTACAATTCCTGGTGGATTCCTGAAGCTTATCACATAAAATTTAAGGCAAATTTTTCTTATTATTCTTATTAGGAAAAGTTACTATTTTTGTCCATTCTTTGAGATCAAATTAATTGGCTGAGAATGACAAATATAGAAAAAACTAAGACTGAATTCAATCCTATGCATGTGTATACAGATTTTGGACAAATCACTTAACTTTTCTGAGTTTTTTTAAACTTTTCTGAGTTTTAATTTCCTCATTTATATAATCGGAGAAGGCAATGGCACCCCACTCCAGTACTCTTGCCTGGAAAATCCCATGGATGGAGGAGCCTGGTAGGCTGCAGTCCATGGGGTCACTAAGAGTTGGATACAACTGAGTGACTTCACTTTCACTTTTCACTTTCATGCATTGGAGAAGGAAATGGCAACCCACTCCAGTGTTCTTGCCTGCAGAATCCCAGGGACGGGGGAGCCTGGTGGGCTGCCGTCTATGGGGTCACACAGAGTTGGACATGACTGAAGCGACTTAGCAGCAGCAGCAGCATTTATATAATAAAAATAAGTATGTGCCTTTCTCCAGGTTTATGGCAAGGATTAAAGAAAATGTGTCATTATGTTTGCATTTAGTTATTAACATAGTAACAGTATAATAACAGTAACTATAATAATAGCAGTATCAATTACTATAATGTGAATGTGGTAAGATTTCTCCTGACCTATATTATGAAAAAATGACTCTATATTATCTTTCCAGATTTTTAAAACACAAATTCCTAATTGAATACAGTGATCAGTTGGTTCTCTCAGTTGACTTGCAAGCAGTGTTTAGGCATAAATAGTTTTTAATTGAAAATGTATGAAGTATATATACCTCATAAATATGAGAATAATCTAGCCCAAATTCTGAGGCTAATAGAAGTTGGAAGAAGCTAAGAGCCACACACCAAATCAGTATCAAGTTTAGTCAAGAACTTGAATCTTTTTACTTTCACTCAGTGTCCTTCTTTCTACTATTAGTGGTTTTCAAACGATATGTAAAGGATCCTAAGGATTCTTCTAAGGTGTTTCAAGGCCAAGAATGGACACCAGAGCTTCCAAAGAGGAGTATGGCTAATATAAAAAGTCTTCAAGTTTCCTCCCTCCTTGTCAGATAAATAAGGTTTATTTTAATTAACTGTATGTACTTAAAATCTGCATAACATAGGTAGATTCTATTTACAAAAGTTTACAGTGCATGTATCTTTAGAATATTAATTGAATCATAAACAAGGAACATTTAATTATTGAAACAGTCACTGGTAGAAAAGTTGGTAAGAGCAAGGAAAATATGTTTAACTCCATTTAGACTTCTTGTACCAGCTACTGAGGAAATATATTTAAATTTTTATAGTTAAAATATATTACTATTATTAAAAATAAATTATTTTTCCTAATGACCTAGTGACCCTATCATAAGAATAGACAAAACCCATCATATGTTAAAATAATAATTAAGCAGTCATAATGTGTTAGATGATTACAGAAGAAAAGAGAAAGCAATTTATTACTAACAAGTGTGTGTTCCTTGGAAGGACTGATGCTAAAGCTGAAACTCTAGTACTTTGGCCACCTCATGCAAAGGGTTGACTCATTGGAAAAGACTCTGATGCTGGGAGGGATTGGGGGCAGGAGGAGAAGGGAACGATGGAGGATGAGATGGCTGGAGGGCATCACCTACTCAAAGGACGTGAGTTTGAGTGAACTCCAGGAGTTGGTGATGGACAGGGAGGCCTGGTGTGCTGCAATTCATGGGGTCACAAAGAGTCTGACACGACTGTGCGATTGAACTGAATTGAACTGAAAACTTATGCTAACTTTAAAAAGTCTCTTGAAAAGACTATAGGACTTTAAGCATCAGTAAAATTTGTAAGTTGATGATAAATCCTTAAATTTCACCCAGAGAACAATATTGAATTACAGAAGTTTTCCCAAGGGAAAGAAAAAAGCAAAATAATAAGATGTTCAACTGAGAGCATGGTGATGGTTTAGTCACTAAGTCGTGTCTGACTCTTGTGACCCTATCAACTGTAGACTGCGAAGACCCTCTGCCCATGGGATTCTCTAGGCAAGAATACTGGAGTGGGTTGCCATTTCCTTCTGCAAGGGATCTTCCCAACCCAGGAATTGAACCTGGGTCTCCTGCATTGGAGGCAGAGTCTTTACTGAGTGAGATACAGGAGAAGGATATGTGCTAATAACTTCAAATCCTCTGGACAGAGGAGCCTGGCAGGCTACAGTCCACTGGGGTGCAAAGAGTTGGACACGACTGAGGGACTGAATATGCACACAGAAATAGACAGACAGACAGATAGATAAAGAAAATCAAATGAGAATACATGGCTTATTCATATGACTAAAATTTCTAAATTAATCATGCTGTAGCCAACCCAATCATGATACAGACATAGCCAAAATGAAAGTAAATAAACTTTATGGATTTTTATGGTTTTATGGATGTAAAACTATGATGACAGAAAGAAAGGTGGAATATGATAAATTATCTGGCTATTAGGTAAATGCTGGCTCCAATCTAACTTCATGGTTGAATTAAATTGTAAGAAATTATTTCATTAAAACTTAATTTTAGATACAACTTTAGTTAGATAAAGAAAATGTTATGCAAAAAATCTGTAAAAAATAATTTGTTTGAAAAAAGAGGCAATGAAATAATACAAATTTGTGACCTATACTATTCTATCCCTATTTGCTACCTGCAAAAATGAGGAGCAATTGGAAGCAGCAGTGGAAATTATTTTTGCATCTAGATTAGATTCTGTGATCTAAAGTCTCATATAAATAATGACAACCTTCAGGTAAAAAAGGATTTCAAAATCATGGACCTCTATTACTTAGTTAGGACTTGCTATGCCTGACTTAAGAGTTCTTAAATTGAATTGAAATCACAGCATCTGCTGTAGGATACAACTTTACTTGTTTGCTTTACTTGCATCCTCTGCTCCATCTGACTAGGGAGCTCACTAGGCAGTTTTGCTACATTTGGGTCCCAGCCACTGAGCCATAATGGCCTTGGAGCATTTCTACGGCCCTGTCCAGGCAAGGAAGCAAATTTGCAGTCCCATCCAACTGCTGAATATAATAGACAATTCCAGCTGGTGAGAAGACATGACCAAAGCATCCAGGCAGTCACATAACTCATCTACAGCCAAACTAGGGTTAGGAATCAGTCAGCATTCCTATACAACTGTTCCCAACCAGTGACACTGCTCTTGACTTCACAGCATGAGCATCAGGCCCACCCAAATAGAGACACTGATAGCAAGTCCCATCTGCCCAAGGATGATGTCAGCTCACTTATCCAGAACTCTAAGCTGAGCTGACTGTGAANTTACTGAGTGAGATACAGGAGAAGGATATGTGCTAATAACTTCAAATCCTCTGGACAGAGGAGCCTGGCAGGCTACAGTCCACTGGGGTGCAAAGAGTTGGACACGACTGAGGGACTGAATATGCACACAGAAATAGACAGACAGACAGATAGATAAAGAAAATCAAATGAGAATACATGGCTTATTCATATGACTAAAATTTCTAAATTAATCATGCTGTAGCCAACCCAATCATGATACAGACATAGCCAAAATGAAAGTAAATAAACTTTATGGATTTTTATGGTTTTATGGATGTAAAACTATGATGACAGAAAGAAAGGTGGAATATGATAAATTATCTGGCTATTAGGTAAATGCTGGCTCCAATCTAACTTCATGGTTGAATTAAATTGTAAGAAATTATTTCATTAAAACTTAATTTTAGATACAACTTTAGTTAGATAAAGAAAATGTTATGCAAAAAATCTGTAAAAAATAATTTGTTTGAAAAAAGAGGCAATGAAATAATACAAATTTGTGACCTATACTATTCTATCCCTATTTGCTACCTGCAAAAATGAGGAGCAATTGGAAGCAGCAGTGGAAATTATTTTTGCATCTAGATTAGATTCTGTGATCTAAAGTCTCATATAAATAATGACAACCTTCAGGTAAAAAAGGATTTCAAAATCATGGACCTCTATTATTTAGTTAGGAGTTGCTATGCCTGACTTAAGAGTTCTTAAATTGAATTGAAATCACAGCATCTGCTGTAGGATACAACTTTACTTGTTTGCTTTACTTGCATCCTCTGCTCCATCTGACTAGGGAGCTCACTAGGCAGTTTTGCTACATTTGGGTCCCAGCCACTGAGCCATAATGGCCTTGGAGCATTTCTACGGCCCTGTCCAGGCAAGGAAGCAAATTTGCAGTCCCATCCAACTACTGAATATAATAGACAATTCCAGCTGGTGAGAAGACATGACCAAAGCATCCAGGCAGTCACATGACTCATCTACAGCCAAACTAGGGCTAGGAATCAGTCAGCATTCCTATACAACTGTTCCCAACCAGTGACACTGCTCTTGACTTCACAGCATGAGCATCAGGCCCACCCAAATAGAGACACTGATAGCAAGTCCCATCTGCCCAAGGATGATGTCAGCTCACTTATCCAGAACTCTAAGCTGAGCTGACTGTGAAGGACCATCTCTGCTGAAGTGAACCTGTGAGGTCTGGAATAGGACACACATTCAAATGTGCAGATACCAATAGAAGGAATCAAAACTCATGAAGAAGCAAGTGAACATGATGCCCATTCACAGGAAACTAATGAAGCTCTTTTGGTAATCAAAAGATATCAGAGGTAGCTGTACTTATATCAGACAAAATAGACTTTAAGAGAAAAATAGTTGAGACATGGTCATTAAATAAAGGACACAATCCATCAAAAAGATATAACAAGGCATCAAACTTTCTAATTCAAACAACAAAAAATGAAAACAAACAAAAAGTGAAAGTGCAAGTTGCTCAGTCATGTCCAGACTCTTTGCGACTCTACATAATCCATGGAATTCTCCAGGCCAGAACTGGAGTGGGTGGCCATTCCCTTCTCCAGGGAATCTTCCCAACCCAGGGATCAAACCCAGGTCTCCCTCACTGTAGGTCAATTCTTAACTAGCTGAGCCACCAGGGAAGCCCAAGAATACTGGAGTGATTAGCTTAACCCTTCTCCAGCAGATTTTCCCGACCAGGAATCGAACCAGGGTCTCCTGAATTGCAGATGTATTCTCTACCAACTGAGCTAGCAGGGAAGCCTTAAAACAGGCAAAATAATGACAATAATAATAATAGTAACAAGCAGAAAACAAACAAACAAAGAAGGATATTGGGTAGAGGGCATTCACTGTAAATTAGATGAGATAGTCCGCTAAGGTAATTTCAACTGAGTTATGACCAAAATACTGAGGAGGTACACAAAAGTACCTTTGGAAAAATTAATTCCAAAGCTCCAACTTGGAGCAAATGAAATAATAAGCCTTAATAATAATCAAGCCTCTTACAGGGGAGAATTATGAATTTAAAAAAGGAAAAATCTACCATAGACAAATGGACCTAGGATGAATTTCCACTTTCATCCACTATCTACAATATAATGTTGAACAAGTTCATTAAACTCTAAAGCTGAGTTTCTTCAGTAGCAAACTGCAGATATTAATTGCCTAGTAAAGTTTTTTTCTGTGTAGTAAATGAAGTGATATATTCAAAAACCCTGGCTCATAATAGACATTCAATAACATTTTATTTCATATTTCATTGTGTTAGGTAGGTAGAACAGGGAAAAGAAGTCCAAAATGGCGGTGGCTACAGACAAGGAAGGGAAAAGCCCACAAAAATGAAACAAAAGAAGGTCTGAGGACCGGAGTGAGGACCTCAGGTAAAACAAACAACACTCCTGGCTGGCCCAGTTTACATAAGACGGGCCCAGGGAGAGATAAACATGTAAATAGAAGAGCCAAACCCAGCTCTCTCTCTCTCCCACACACTGGGGCGCTCTTCTCCTCCTGTCTTTAGATCGACCTGCCCTCACGCCTCGAAGATGGATTTTCCTGCTATTTTCTAAATAAAATAGAGCTGTAACACTGATTTGTCTAAGAGCTATAACACGGTCTATCCAAGACCTGAGAGCTGTGACACGCCAAGGGGGCTTTACTGTCCGTCACTCCAAATCTTTGTTGTGACGAGACAAAGAACCGAGGAACATACACTCGTGTGACAATTGAAAGTAGTTAAACAAATGTTGACATATTACTGCTTTAATTCGTTCCAAACTCTAAAAATAAAAATGTTTCCTATGGAGAGGAATTAGACTATTTACTATAAACTAATGAGAGAAGATAAGAAATTGTCCCTCCAAAAGACAATTGTCCACCTCATGCGAAGAGTTGATTCATTGGAAAAGACTCTGATGCTGGGAGGGATTGGGAGCAGGAGGAGAAGGGGCCGACAGAGGATGAGATGGCTGGATGGCATCATTGACTCAATGGACATGAGTCTGAGTGAACTCCAGGAGTTGGTGATGGACAGGGAGGCCTGGCGTGCTGCGATTCATGGGGTCTCAAAGAGTCCAACACGACTGAGCAAGTGAACTGAACTGAACTGAACTGAACACATCTGTTACTACTGCAATCTATTTCTTTATCTATTAGATGCCTCATGCTCTGATACTTACTTCAGTTAATATTTGAAGAAAATTTTTAGATTCAGAAGAATCATTTAAATAACTAGTAAATATTTAAAGATAAGAATGATTGGAAACTGAGCACTGTACAGAGCATGAGGAAGAAACAAGCATGATTGTGTGAGGGGAAAAAAAATACAGAGGATGACAGGGAATGAAAATGAAGAAGTGTATTGCCTTCATAAATATTCTTTAACTGGGGTCAGAAAATAAAGTGATAATCAAATGCTAACTTGATTTAGTATCAAAGGAAGGTACTTATTATGTGAGTATGAGTTTCAGGGAGGGAGATGTAGTTCTTTAAAACTATTCTTGGTTAAGAAAGTCCTCATAAATAGAATAAAACAAAATTCTTGCAAAGAAAAAAAAAAACAAACCTATGTTACATAAGGGAGCTGCATTGTTTTCTTCAAGGGAAAATTAATTTTAAATATAATGTAAAAATAATAATTCAAAAGATTCTAGCTAATTTCCAAAATGATCAAATGACCTCATGTGCACATTGACCAGCTCAGTTTGCTCCAGTGTAACTTCTATTAGACCAGTGTGCTACAGTCCATGGGCTGCAAAAAGTCAGACATGATGTAGCAACTAAACAACAACAACATATATCAATTATTTATTTCAGCACATCCACATTTTTCTGCCAGATTGATTTCTATTTTACTTCTTCCTATGGTTGTTATAATTAATTGGTAGGCAGTATGAATTGTCAGAGAATTTTCCTATGCTAATAAGATAAAGTGGTGGGTAGTGGGCTAGTACCCACAGAACACTGGTTTCATGGGGTCTTGTTTTAGAGAAAAAGTGAGGTTATTATCTATTTTTAAATGCAATACAAGTCAAAGAAAAAGTAAATGAGATATAAAAAATGTAATAAGTGTATATGGTTAGAAAGATTAGAATAGGCAATAAAAACAAAGAAATAAAAGGTTTCAGATATTATTCACCTGAAGTTTGTATTTACCAAATGATAACATGTCAGTACAAGAGATGGCTTTAGGTTTCCACTTTCATTCTGCTCAGTCCTATTTGTCTCGATTCAAATTTCAACCTCCTCAAGATTCTCTATTTTATTTCTTTTAACTAAAATAGAATATTAAAAAAAAATTCTCCTCTCTGAAAGGCTTTCTATTCACAATCATAAATTAAGCCTCTAAACCCTCAACTTCCATGCTTGCTTTCTTTTTTAAAATATTATCATATGATAATTGTAACAAAAATGATCAAAGTATCTGTGTGCTTGTCACATCATCTGTCAATAATTGTGACAACAACTTACTTTCGAAAGGGAGAAATTATGAAGCTGATAAAGTGGCCATTGAAGTGGAAAAGTTATTTCATTACCTGTTCTCCATGCAGAAATGTTAAAGTGGGAAAACCACTGACTCTGGCAACATAATGAAAGTGAATTAAGCATATAACTTCGTGAACTGTATATTTTTAGTTTCTGCAGCATGAAGTTTTTCAATCAATACACTCTTGTCAGTTAGGGTCAAAGTTTCATCCTTTTGAAGAAGTGTGATCAAGTTAAAAGATTTTACTGATTTTACACCCCTCCCCACTTTCACTGTAATCTAACACAAAGATAATAAAAGATGGGGTAGAAAAAAAATACATTTAGAAAATGTACAATAGATTTGAATGAGGAGCATATCTGAAGCAATAAAATTCAGAAATAAGAACTGTTACTGAAGACATATTAATTTCTCAGTAAATGTAAATTACACTTACCTATTGATTTATTCATTGAATTAAACATTGTCTACCACTCCCAACAAAAAGTCCGTGTATGGGCTTTGAACCACTACATTTCTAGCATATATAGTATCTTCAATGTATAATTTATTGAATAAACACATACATGCCTACCCTTCAGGAAAATATGGCAAAAGCACTAGCTTCTAGGATTTTGTGGAACTTATATGTGCATATTGATTGGAAAGTACATTAAAAAAATATAGTTTTGTCTGTCTTGGGTATCTATTAGTTTCTGAAATAAGAGAACCAAACTTTGCTGATTGAAGAAAATTCACTGAGCTAAAATGAATTCAATCTTTACTTACAAAAAGGTAAAATCAAATAGAAAATTGAAACAGTCACAGAATATATCATGACCATATTTTGAATAGAAGTTCTCTTTTTGATTCAAATCTCCAGGTAACTAAACTTTTACATTTATTTTGTATGAGTAGGAAATGTCAAGAGATGCCACCCCCCACTCATGTGCTCAAACTCACAGCTTTAGAGTCCTACATGTCTCTCTTTACCATACTCTCAATTCAGTTTCTCCACCTTCAAATGTGTTGAATCTGCCCAATTCTTTCCATCTCCATGGCTAGTCTAAATCAATATTACTTTCCTCCTGGATAACTATGATAACCTTCCTGCTTCTGCTCCGGTCCTCCTTCAGTCCTTTCCTAAATAACAGCGTGAAAGACCATTTTTCAGAGCCAATCTATTTGTGCTATTTCCATGTTTCAAAGACTCAAGTGACTCCTAGTTCCACCTCAAATAAAATCCAAATTCCTTACATGGCTTAGGAAACTTGATATAGTCTGCACCTCTCTTAGCTCATAACCACAAACTATAGCACACTATATTCTAGCAACATTGGCCTTTTCTCTGTTCTTCAAAACAATGAATTTTTCCCCAACCTAGGGCCTTTGCATATGATGCATCCCTTGCCACATACTTCAATCCTGGGTATTCACAAGCTTGGCCCCTTAGCATTCACACTCACATCCTCTGAAAGGTCTTCCCTGATAGTCCCATCTATAGAAACTACTCACCTCCACTTATTCTCTATTCCAGGTATTGGCATACTGTAGCTCCCAATTTAGCTGCCTGTTTTAGTAAATACAGATTCATTAAAACAGAGCTATGCTATTTGCTTACGTATGACTGCTTTTATGCCATAAAATCAGAATGGAATTGTTGCAGCAGAGACAAAAGGGTCCACAAAACCTAAAACATTTACTATTGAGCCATTTAAGAAAATATTTGTCAACCAGTGTTTTGGGTCATGACTTAGACTAATATCTAAGAGTATGTTATTAATATATTCACATATGCTTCCCTGTTGACTATCTGTGAGCTCTATAAGGGCAGTTATGTATCTGGATAATTCAAGTCTTCAGCGCTTTACACATTTCCAAGAACAAAGCAGGCTTTAAGTAAATATTGTTTTAATATTGAATGTAAAATTACAAAAGATTTAGCTTTTAGGAGGGCAGAGATACATTACAATATAGTTCAAACTATGGTTGTTTCTTTCCCTACTTCATTAAAACCAGGTCGGACCTTGTGACTTGCGATACATTCTGGGGGAAGACTAGACCCTCTCCTTGTTGCTATGGCTGTTGAACTGAGAATGGCTGTTTATATATATATGGCAAATGAAAAGTGAATAGAAATACTAAATGCCAATTTTGAGGAGAAACTGCAAAAGCCAGCTCTTGGTTCATGCACTCCTTCTTTTCTCTTTATCACAAGACCAGCAATGTCCAGAATGGGCACTGCTTCATCAGCATAGATCCTGAAGTAAAGACCTGACTGAAGTGGCTCAAGAAGAAATAACCTTTTTACTACAAATTTTTCAGATTGGGAGGTTGTATCTATCACAGTCCAACTTACCCAAAATAAATTGATACAAGGGGTAGTAGGATATATTGTAGATAAAAATAGGCTAGCTGATAGGTCAACGAAATAAATCTTCCAATTACATAGACATTTTCTTGTTACAGCCTGGGGTGTTCAATGTATCCTTACTAACTGTTCTCTTACAGCTCTTGTGATTGGGAACAGATGGCTGCAATGATTTTCAGATGATGTTCTGATGATCTGGGAAACACTGAGTAATCTTTAATCATCTTGAAATTCTTAAGAAATAATTTGCTATGTACTGTTAAAAAAATGAGCTGCAAGATTTTTTTTTTCTTCAAGAATGACTTAGCATTAAAAAAAATACCCATCATTAAGAAAAGTATCAAGACAAAGCACTATTCAAGTATTCGAACTGATTTCAACCTCAATTTTCTTTTTTTATCAATGTATAAAGATCAGTGTTGTGCAAAACTATAGATTCTGAATATTAAGCAAACAAATCGGACAAAAGGAGCAGAATGTTACAGCATTCAAATAGATACATATAAAGTTGAAATTGTAAATTGAGATAATATTTACTGAGATCATTAAGCTTTACTCATTAATATCTTCATGGTTACCCTTTTAATGAAAATATATATCTAGTATGATAAAACACATAAGATTACCTTTTTTATTTAATATAA
>SJYQ01003397.1:13456-24380 GCA_006410935.1 Redunca redunca | reverse complement strand
CTCCCGGAGTTCACTCAGACTCACGTCCATCGAGTCAGTGATGCCATCCAGCCATCTCATCCTCGGTCGGCCCCTTCTCCTCCTGCCCCCAATTCTTCCCAGCATCAGAGTCTTTTCCAATGAGTCAACTCTTCACATGAGATGGCCAAAGTACTGGAGTTTCAGCTTCAGCATCATTCCTTCCAAAGAAATCCCAGGGCTGATCTCCTTCAGAATGGACTGGTTGGATCTCCTTGCAGTCCAAGGGACTCTCAAGAGTCTTCTCCAACACCACAGTTCAAAAGCATCAATTCTTTGGCGCTCAGCCTTCTTCACAGTCCAACTCTCACATCCATACATGACCCCTGGAAAAACCATAGCCTTGACTAGACGGACCTTAGTTGGCAAAGTAATGTCTCTGCTTTTGAATATGCTATCTAGGTTGGTCATAACTTTCCTTCCAAGGAGTAAGCGTCTTTTAATTTCATGGCTGCAATCAACATCTGCAGTGATTTTGGAGCCCCCCAAAATAAAGTCTGACACTGTTTCACTGTCTCCCCATCAATTACCCATGAAGTGATGGGACCGGATGCTATTATCTTTGTTTTCTGAATGTTGAGCTTTAAGCCAACTTTTTCACTCTCCTCTTTCACTTTCATCAAGAGGCTTTTTCTGCCATAAGGGTGGTATCATCTGCATATCTGAGGTTATTGATATTTCTCCCAGAACTCTTGTTTCCAGCTTGTGCTTCCTCCAGCCAGCGTTTCTCATGATGTACTCTGCATATAAGTTAAATAAGCAGGGTGACAATATACAGCCTTGACACACTCCTTTTCCTATTTGGAACCAGTCTGTTGTTCCATGTCCAGTTCTAACTGTTGCTTCCTGACCTGCATACACATTTCTCAAGAGGCAGGTTAGGTGGTCTGGTATTCCCATCTCTTGAAGAATTTTTCACAGTTTATTGTGATCCACACAGTCAAAGGCTATGGCATAGTCAATAAAGCAGAAATAGATGTTTTTTCTGGAACTCTCTTGCTTTTTCCATGATCCAGCGGATGTTGGCAATTTGATCTCTGGTTCCTCTGCCTTTTCTAAAACCAGCTTGAACATCAGGGAGTTCACAGTTCATGTATTGCTGAAGCCTGGCTTGGAGAATTTTGAGCATTACTTTGCCAGTGTGTGAGATGAGTGCACTTGTGTGGTAGTTTGAGCATTCTTTGGCTTTGCTTTTCTTTGTGATTGGAATGAAAACTGACCTTTTCCAGTCCTGTGGCCACTGCTGAGTTTTCCAAACTTGCTGGCATATTGAGTGCAGCACTTTCACATCATCATCTTTTAGGATTTGAAATAGCTCAACTGGAATTCCATTACCTCCACTAATTTTGTTTGTAATGAAGCTTCCTAAGACCCACTTGACTTCACATTCCAGGATGTCTGGGTCTAGGTGTGTGATCATCAATGGCAGAAAGTGAAGAAGAACTAAACAGCCTCTTGATGAAAGTGAGAGAGGAAAGTGAAAAAGTTGGCTTAAAGGTCAACATTCAGAAAACTAAGATCACGGCATGTGGTCCCATCACTTCATGGGAAATAGATGGGGAAACAATGGAAATAATGAGAGACTTTATTTTGGGGGGCTCCAAAACCACTACAGATGGTGACTACAGCCATGAAATTAAAAGACGCTTGCTCCTTGAAAGAACAGTTATGACCAACCTAGACAACATTTTAAAAAGCAGAGACGTTACTTTGCCAACAAAAGTCTGTCTTGTCAAAGCTGTGGTTTTCCCTGTAGTCATGTATGGATGTGAGAGTTGGACGATAAAGAAAGCTGAGCACCGAAGAACTGATGCTTTTGAACTGTGGTGTTGGAGAAGACTCTTGAGTGTCCTTTGGACTGCAAGGAGATCCAACCAGTCCATCGTAAAGGAGGTCAGTCCTGGGTGTTCATTGGAGGGACTGGTGTTGAAGCTGAAACTCCAGAGCTTTGGCCACCTGATGCAGAGAGCTGACTCATTTGAAAAGACCCTGATGTTCGGAAAGATTGAGGGCAGGAGGAGAAGGGGCAACAGAGGATGAGCTGGTTGAATGGCATCACTGACACAATGGATATGGGTTTGGGTGGACTCTGGTAGTTGGTGATGGACAGAGAGGCCTGGCATGCTGTGGTTCATGGGGTCTGAAAGACATGACTAAGTGACTGAACTGAAATGAATATAGTAAAACTATATAGTAGCTGCTGCTGCTGCTGCTGCTGCTAAGTCACTTCAGTCGTGTCCGACTCTGTGTGACCCCATAGACGGCAGTCTAGCTGGCTCCCCCGTCCCTGGGATTCTCCAGGCAAGAACACTGGAATGGGTTGCCATTTCCTTCTCTAATGCATGAAAGTGAAAAGTGAAAGTGAAGTCGCTCAGTCATGTCTGACAGTTCGCGACCCTATGGACTGCAGCCTACCAGGCTTCCCCATCCATGGGATTTTCCAGGCAAGAGTACTGGAGTGGGATGCCATTGCCTTCTCCTTATATAGTAGCTAGTGAATATAGTAGCTAGTGAACTATAAAGTTTTATCTATTGATATTGATGAATTGTAAAATATTTAACAAGTACAACAGAATGTCCAATACAAAGTGACACAAGGTAATATGTCATAGTTTAAACATGTAAATAGTAACATATATTAATTATATGTAACAAATGTCAATTATATGTAACATGTTAATTATATGTTAACACATGTTAATTAAAATGTTAATATCTGCACATATATATATGCATGTATAGAATAAATGAAACTACATAGTCTGTTCTCTTCACATGAAGGGAGAATAATTTCACTAGTGAAGGCAACTAAGGGGCTACAACCTCTATGTAGTGTTTTTACTTCATCAAAATTTATGAACCAAATATGGAAAGATAAAATTTGATAAATTTAGATGGGTACTCGGATACTTAGGAGTATTTTCTTTTGCTTGAATAAATTTTAAAAGTTAATAATAGATTTTTAAAAATTAAAAAAGAGCAGTCATGAACTAAGTTGGATTTTAATTCTTAGAGAGATCAACTAAGGGCAGGAAATTAGCCCCAGGGGCCCAGCCAGGCAATATTTAAGAGGAGATTACAAAATAATTAGGGCTTCCCTGGTGGCTCAGAAGGAAAAAGTTCTGTCTGCAATGCAGGAGACCTAGGTTTGATCCCTAGATCAGGAAGATTCCCTGGAGAAGGAAATGGCAACCCACTCCAGTACTCTTGCCTGAAAAATTCCATGGACAGAGAAGCCTGGCAGGCTACAGTCCTTGGGGTCACAAAGAGTCAGACACGACTGAATAACTTCACTCTTTACAAAATATACTTTTGAGGGAAAATAGATAAGCCTTTTAATCATCTCCCTAAATCTTTCCCCTGAATGATGATAAATAACTTTAAATATTAATAGATGGATGGTTTCTAGGTGTTATCTATGATAAAAGTGGGAAAGATTCTGTCAAAGAAGCAGTCAGAGCCATTTCTAGCAATGCCAGCAAAGGGCAAAGAGAAGGGGAAAATTAACTGAAACTTAATTGTGTATCACTTAAGACCATAAGTACTCTGGTCAGGCTGTTGTTTCTTATCTGGCAAACTCAGGGAATTTTTTCTTCCCTGTTGAAAATCTGATGGTAGCAACAAAAACAGTCATAAATGCTGGGATCTAGAATGGATAGTAGAAAAAATTTCCTGATCAATTTCTTACAGATATAGAGGCCTAGCAAATGCAGCTGTTTTGATTTACACATTAAGAAAGGGGAAAAGAAAAAAGAGAGAGAGAGAGAAATGAAAGAGCAAAGAAGTAGGAAGCAATGGAGTTTTTATCCCTGGCCTAGCACACAAAGAGTATCTAGAATCTACTTCAGTCTATTCCATTAAATAATTGGTTTTTTCCTTAGTAAATAACTTACCCTTTGGGGATTTTATTTTCCTTAATTATAGTATGAGGACATTTAATGTTAACTCACTTTACCCATGGCTAAGCAGGTAAAGAATCTGCCTGCAATGTAGGAGACCCTGAAAATGTGGGTATGATCACTGGATGGGGAAGATCCCCTAGAGGAGAAAAATGGCAACCCACTCCAGTTTTCTTGCCAAGATAATCTCACGAACAGGGGAGCCTGGCGGGCTACAGTCCAAAGGGTCACAAAGAATCAGGCACTAAGCAACTAAGCATGTAAGCACTTTCTTTTAAGGTTCATTTGCTTTAAAATACTAAAGAGATGATCATCTTTCTGATGTGAAATTGGAGAGAGAATGAATGACTGTCATTTCTGATGTCCCTAAAATAAGTTCTTTGTTTGACAAAGCCTAGAACTTCCTTAGTCAACTCAATAATACCACACTCTTCTTGGTGTCTGGTAGGATGTAGGTATTCCATCAACTATTACTGCTTACTTCACTGTTCTTTCCTGATGAGGTAGGAGCTACTCAGTTATCTCTGTTTCTCAACCCTGGAAGGCAGTTAGAAGTAAAGGATGTTTACTGCAGGTTAATTCACTAACTTTATAGGAATTTGGTATTTGAATAAGACATCTTCATCCATCTTAAGAGCAACCAAGACATTTCCACTGTGCTAATACCCATTTGACAATTGCTGGTGTGTAATCCAAGTCTCTTGGACAGGGCAATGGCAACCCACTTCAATACTCTTGTCTGGAGAATCCCATGGATGGAGAAGCCTGATAGGCTGCCATCTATGGGGTCGCACAGTCGGACACAACTGAAGCAACTTAGCAGCAGCAGCAGCAGCAGCAATCCAAGTCTCTGCTTGTTGGATCTTTTACAAGAACTGATTGTGTTTATGTAAATTACTGTGTCAGTCTCAAATCTGACAGCTGTTAAGGGAGGCTCTCTGAGGATAGGTTTTCTCCTCTGCTTCCTAATATATGGAATTGAATTGTGCATATGCTTTGAGATATTTGATAATAAGGCAAGGTTTGAATCTGTTCTCTGGTCAAATTACAGATTTCATAGTTCCCTACTATAAGCCACATCTGTGAAATCTCTCCATGGATCACGTTTCATATCTAAATTATATGAATGATCTGTTATCCTGGCATATTCCTCACTAATAGAAATGTGCAGGGGTGTTCCTGGATGTAGGTGACACTTTAGTTTTGCATGTAAGTGATATCTGTGCTTTACTGAAGCTAAACACTTTTTTCCACACTAAGCTGCACAATAATGATTGCAAACCAGAGAGCAACAACTTTGGTAAATGAAAGTATGGGAATCCAAAAATGCTATGTTAACAGTTCCTTGATCATTTATGGGAATCGCATCTATTAGATGTCTTCATATAGTGACAAGGAATCTTTCTCAGTGAAAATAAGGCTAGACTCATTGTAAGGGGGAAAGAAACCCTACAAAGACAGAATAACAAACAGTGAAGACCCAGCTGATATGCAGTCAGCTGGTAATTCACTATTATGATAGTCAAAATTTATCCATCACTTCTCATTATTTTCCAAATTGTATTCTAAGTCTTTAAAATGTATATTCTCATTGATTAGAATTGAACACTCACAGCAACTCTATTAAGTAAGAAACTATTGTTCTCTGTATTAAATTGATGGAGTAATTCAGAATTGTCAGAGAATTCGATCGAGATCACACAGATGGTAAATGACAGCTCATGTATATAACCCCAGACAGTCTGGGATGAAAGCTACCACTGACAGTGCAACTCTTAAACATTTGCATTTAAAAGTAATATTTGTTTCCTTTGTACAAAAACAAATATTGCTGGCCACATGAGCCAAAAAGAAAATTTTTTTTTTAAATAAAAATATTTTATGTGTTTCTTTATGTGAAATGAAAGTCTTCTGGAAAAATGCTGAAATTATGAAGCCTAGGGAAAAGTCATTTTTTGCACATCTTTTATAGTCACATCCAGTTTCAGATGACGCAGCCCATTAGCCAGTTTTTATTTCCTACCTGCCTTGGACTGAACCTGCAAGTTAGCAGATTAATCACTGGAAAAGCTATGGACAAAAGAATACACTAAAGTTTAAAATATCTAAGATGTTTCTTGGCCTTCCTTAGTCAGTAGAAACTGATAAGAAGCCAGACAAGAAATTCAAGTGAGGCTTTACAGGGCCCCTGCAGCAACTTGGGGGATCAGAAACAGCTAACAGGCCCCCTTGCTCACTCCCTGTAGCTAGGGGCAAGCTGGTTCCTTATATGGGGTGAGAGGAGGGACATGTCCAGGGGTTGGACTGGAAGGGTGGTCTAGTTGGTTTACCCACCCCTTTGGTGGGGTGAGAATAGGGACTTCCCCAGGGGTTAGACAGGAAGGGTGACCTAACTGGTTTGCCCACCCCTTGGTGGTGTTCAATGCAGGAGGCATGCACAGCAGCCTGTTTTTGCTCCCAGCTCTTTAGAAGTGGCAGTGGGATTTTGGTCTTTTTTAAACTTTTTTTGTCCATAAATGGGCACAGTTACATTTCTAGTCCCTCTTTGTATTCTCTCGCTTGAGGAGACGTTTGTCCAGGTGCAAGCACTGCAGCGAAGAGTCTCAGGTTCCATCCTGTCTCAAGACCAGAAGTTTCTGAATTGTTTTGAAGCTTTCTAGTGCTCTTGTGCCTCAAAAGGTCGTGGTCCTAGAATTAAAGTCCTTCCCCTACCCATAATCTATTTTACCTTTTTCCCTTTCCAGTAGAACACATGCTCAAACACTCAAAATATTTTCTATTTTAATGTGAAGCTTACTGCATAAATTTCCCAAGGTATCCTCAATTTATACATGCTGCTGTGCTGTGCTAAGTTGCTTCAGTCATGTCCAACTCTTTGCAACCCCAGGGACTGTAGCACGCTAGGCTCTTCTGTCCATGGGATTCTCCAGGCAAGAATACTTGAGTGGGTTGCCAGGAACTCCTCTAGGGGATCTTCCAGACCCAGGGATCAAACCCATGCCTCCTATGCCTCCTTCATTGACAGTCAGATTCTTTACCACTAGCGCCACCTGGGAAACCAAAATACATAGGCTGTTAGTTAAAAAGCATTGTTAAAATGTTTATAGTAGGAATAGTTTTCCTCATGGAAATAATTTTATAAGTGATAATATTGCATTCAAGCCAGGCCATACAAGACTATTTACAAAATTGTCTTTTGTAGCATCTCATGGAAATGTATTCTCTGCATACAGAGGTCACATCTTCCTTCTACTGGGGGCAGAGTCAGACAGATTGACATGGGATATAATTTATTGGCACCAGTGGTGTGTTAAGCATCTTATTCTACTTATACGTATATAGTTATATATAATATATATACATATTGTTTTTACATCTATCCATTTCTCTGTCTGTATTTCCATCTATATATACCAGGCTTTCAGTGCTTTAAAAAAGTTAACTGCTAGAAACATCACAACCTGATAGCCTAGTTTATTATTATTATTATTATCTGCATTTTACAGATGAGGCAGTGAAGATACTTCTAGGCTACATGATTTGCTCAAGTTCACGTAGGTTTTGGTAGGGGTATGAGCTCATGCAGTCTGACTCCAATGTCTGTACTCTAACCAGTGTGCCTCAGTTCCCTGATCCCTTCAGGACAGAGCTACTCACCTGATTCTTACTGGGTGAGGCTGAGAACTTTAACTGAGATACTTCCAGTGTTTGACTTTTTTAAAGAACTTCCTCTTTTTACAATCAATTACATTTTTAAATATTTTATTTATCTATTTTTGGCTTTGCTGCCATGCGTGGGTTTTCTCTAGCTGCTGCAGACGGAGGCTGCTCTGCACTTGCAGTGCATGGGCTCTGACTGTGCTGGCGCCTCTCGTGGAGCACAGGCTCCAGGGAGCAGAGGCTTCAGTAGCTGCGATGTGTGGCCTCAGTAGCTGTGGCTCGAAGGCTGAGTTGCCCTGCAGCATGTGGAGTCTTCCTGGAACAGGGATAGAACCCATGTCCCCTGCATTGGCAGATGCATTCTTTACCCTTGGACCACCAGGAGAGTCCCAGTGTTTGATTTTATAAAAGAAATGTTTGTGTGTTGTGTTTAAAGGCTAGAGTTCTCACTATTCATTAATATATAATCATGACTCCCTTCTCATTTCTTCTATAACCTATTCTGTTCAAGTTTCTTCTGGCCACAGAGGAAAAAGTCCCAAGTCCAACTCCTAGTTTTAGATTTGAATGATTCTCAGAATCCCTCAAGGTTTTATTTGATAGCCTACAAATGTTTTCCCCAAAGTATTTTTGTGAATGAGACGCCTTTCCCTCTTTGTACTCTGGGAAGCTTCAAGGGGTCTGTAAATCCCTGGAGTGATTTATGTATTTCTGGGGAAAAGGTCAGTGATATAAGACCTATTACCAGAGTGATTTTTAGATCTTAATACATGAAGACTGCATGATAAATGATTTAAAATATGATCAATATGCTTGTTTGTAGTCACTACAACTGAAGACAAGGGCAGGTATAGACCATTTAATTAAGCAATTCTATTTTCAGGTCTATGCCCACAGTATTCTTAGTAAGCAACAAATGTCCACAGAACACTCTAGACTATTTTCCCAAATTATATTTTCATGTAACACTATATTTTTCAAGATATTTTACATATCCTCTACATACCCAAACCCACCTCCCCACCCACACACACACACCAATTCTATCATCAGCAGAAAAGTCCTACCATATTCTCCTCTCAGAATTTGCAATTAAAGTCTCTGAAAAGTCTTATACAGTGGAAACCAATCTAACTATTTAGTTTAGCATTCTTCTAAAGAACTTGATTTTATAGAGGCCTTTTTGTATGAAATGATATGAAATATTCCTTTTTATCTAGAATTACATGTAAGGATTTGTGATATGTATTTTATAACATACATATAATTTATGCTAGTATATTTCAAAATTGTGTTTACTATTGTCATGATGATAGTATTGGTTTGGCCAAAAGATTCTTTCATGATTTTCCATAAAATGTGACAGACAAACTCAAAAGAATTTTTTGGCCAACCTAATATTTGAACCAGGTGATAGGAACACAGACATTTCTACCGCTGTTCAAGGTAAAATGTATCCGTGAATATGTGATCAGCAGGAGAACAGTGGCATTCCCTTTCACCTATGTTTAATTGCTGATCAGGCAGAAGTGGGCACTTTTCAGCTGCTATATGCAACAGCTGTGCAATCACTCATTTTAATTGAATCGTTTCTAGAAAGTGTCCTTAGAAAAGTCACATAAAGCCCACTTGAAATTTTTTCTATAGATCAGGTCCATTGTGATGAATGGTGTGCTCACACATTCATTTGCTCCTCATCTAGTTTGCAGGATAAGGAAATTTATTCATCAGCACAAAAATTACGTAGGAGAGCAAACTAGGCCGAAACAATGAAATTTTTATCATCTTTACATTATTTCCAGATGTTGGAGGGATTTTTTTTTCAGTGTCTTTTCATTGCTACATTTTGTTTGTTTGTTTGCATCGTCTCCTCAGAAGAATTTTAGAAAAGCTGAGCAGCACCATAAAATATTGTTGCTTGACTCTCTCCTTTTGCCTTCACATGGCTCAAAACTCCGCTTTGCCGAGTCACTGTGAGGGGAAAACCTGTTTTCCTACCCTCTCTAG
The DNA here is from genome assembly GCA_006410935.1 of Redunca redunca. NCBI lineage: Eukaryota > Metazoa > Chordata > Mammalia > Artiodactyla > Bovidae > Redunca > Redunca redunca. The sequence continues at coordinate 14,796 of SJYQ01003397.1, read as the reverse complement.
AATCTGTTCCATTTGAATAGATAATCATTCAGCTGTAGCCAGCAGCTGCTGCCTAATACACTCCCTAAACCTAAAGCAGATTCCTAAGGGACTTAGAGTCATCTAACTGTCTGTTTTGGTGGAACATGTGAGAACTGTTCAGACTGGAGCGTGTACTGAGGTGGCACATTGCCTCTCCTTTACTTCTGACGGTGGCCCCGAATCATTGCACATATTTTATTGTTCAGATGAGGCTGACATCATTCATCTCAGTTCTCAGCGTCAGGTCATGGAGAGTGAAAGCAGGCCACAGCTGTGCATCCGCTTCTCTCCTGTGGCTCAGAGAGTATCCAGCGCAGTGATATTCTGCCTTTTAGCACTGTCATCACTTTTTTCACAAAGAAAGTCTTGCATGAACCATAAAGCTGGTTGTAAACAGAACTGCACTGATGAGAGGGAGGCTTGGACACTAGAACCAACCTACTCAACCTCTAGTATTTCTCCATGGAATTCCAAAATTCTGAGAAGGTAAAAAACTTTAGAAAATGGGGTACCTAGAATATTTCACTACCTGAAAACAAAATTCCATTGTATCCTTTTCTTTTTCTTAAATTATTTTTTAATTGGGCAAAAACTGCTTTACAAAACTGCCATACTACAGAGTCAATCAGACATAATTTTATAAATATCTCCTTCCTCTTGAGCCTCACTCCTCTCCCCATTAAAAAAATTGTACTCTCAGCGAGTATGGCAGAATGAAAACTTATTTGAAATATCCTAACCATAAGGAGATATCAAATAATGGCAACCTTCCCTGTTGGTGTATTTACTTTAGGAAGTGGAAAAATATTCGAGAGCAATCTAAGAAGCGAGAATATAAACATACACACAAAAGGATGAACAAACACTTATGTGAAAAGAAAAATATAATGAAAAGTAATATTTATTTGTGCTCCAAAGTTTTAAGAAATTGCATGCACATATATGGACATGTGGAGAAGGCAATGGAACCCCACTCCTGTACTCTTGCCTGGAAAATCCCATGGACGGAGAAGCCTTGGTAGGCTGCAGTCCAGGGCGTCGCGAAGAGTCAGACAAAACTGAGCGACTTCACTTTCACTTTTCCCTTTCATGCATTGGAGAAGGAAATGGCAACCCACTCCAGTGTTCTTGCCTGGAGAATCCCAGGGACCAGGGACGCCTGGTGGGCTGCCGTCTATGGGGTAGCACAGAGTCGGACCCGATTGAAGCGACTTTGCAGCTTAGCAGCATATGGATATGTATATATATATAATATAATAAGGAAAGCTATCAAAGTTGAATATTGATTAAAGTAGATAGTATATATATATTCTTAATGA
>SJYQ01003396.1:0-26893 GCA_006410935.1 Redunca redunca | reverse complement strand
AAAGAGCAATATTGCATAGAAACCTGGAATGTCAGGTCCATGAATCAAGGCAAATTGGAAGTGGTCAAAAACAGGAGATGGCAAGAGTGAACATCGACATTCTAGGAATCAGTGAACTAAAATGGACTGGAATGGGTGAATTTAACTCAGATGACCATTATATCTACTACTGCAGGCAGGAATCCCTCAGAAGAAATGGAGTAGCCATCATGGTCAACAGAAGAGCAAAATAGGTAGGTAGATAGATTGATAGATATATATAGATGACTGATGACAGATGCATGATTGGTAAATGAGAAAGAGAGCAACATAGCTAAATAATTGAGAGAGAGGTAGACAGATCAGTATTATAGATGATAGATATAGATAATAGGCAGATGATAGACAAAACATATGATAGATATAGATGATATTAATAAATAACAGATAGATGAATGATATAGAGAGAAAGATGGATGAATGGATACAGATGTGGATATAGAGATATAGTTTTAGGGGAAACTGAGGCACTGAGCCATAATCATAACTAGGATCAGAATTCAGAAATCATGTATCTCCTCAAAGCCTGAACTTGGGCTCTAACCAATAGAACATACCCACAGCCAGCTGGTCAGTTATTTCCACACTGAACATTTACTGATATTCACTACATAACAGGCATGGAGCTAAGAACTAAATGAAACCTGGTCCTCCTTCTGCTCCTCTTTTCCTTCAAGAGACTCCTTTGACAAAGAGACAGACACTTGATCATGAACTCTTACAGAGAGTGGGAGGCTGCATGCTCATGTAAGCAAGAGCCTGGGGGTTCTGGAGCTAGAGTGACCAACATGTCTCCATCTGCCCAGGATCTTCCCCATTTTAGCACTGAAAGTCCTGCATCCCTGGGAAAACATGATGTTTGATCACCCTATCCAGAGCAGAAGCCCTGGCTGGTTCTGATAGGATGAAAGGAGGGATTGTGCAGGTTGGGGATGGTGGAGCTTTGGTGGGGGGGCACAAATGATCTCTCAGTAGTTTATTTATAACCTTCCTGTGCCCCTATACTCAGTACTCCAGTCTTACCCATGGATGAAGCCTGGGGCTGGAGCTCTTCTCACTTTTAAAGGAGTGTTTATTAGAGATGGACCACTAGTGATAAAGCCCCAGCAAATGGGCTGGGGGATGTTCTGGGGATAAAGAGACTCACTGACCTTCTTTGATTGTACTTCTAAAGTCAACTCCAGCCAGATCCCACAGCTACTGATTTCAGAAGCTGCTCCCTCTTCCCCATTCTAGCTGACACCTCCTGGTTTCCCAGACTACTACATTTGAAGTCCTGTATCCTTCACCAAAGATCTGCAAGATGAAGCAAGTGGACCTTTACATGAGAAAGGGGTGCTAACCCAGACAATACACAAGGCAGTAAAAGGAACTCCTTTTACTCCCGGATTGCCCCTTCAAGATCTGAGGAGGTGCCCAGCACACATAGCTCCCAATATCTGCAATCACTGCAGGCACAGCAGAATTCCACAGGAGGCAAGCAAGGGCCAAAATGCATTCTTCAGGGATGTGACTCTGGGAGGTGAGGTGCACCCAGCAAGGGTGTCCTGTTTCAGGAGCTGACCATCTCAAGGCCAGATTTCTCTTCAGGAGACAGAGATTAGCAACCTGCCTAAGGAAGTTTTTCCAGGCGTATTCCACCTTCTCTGAGTTCATGCCTCAGCACCAAGCCTCCCAAGAGATGGGCAATCAAAGCTTTGTTTTTTCCTTCAGGCAGCCATTCTACCTAAGAGCTAACTTATGCTTCCCTTGCTTCCCTGCTGAGAGTAAGAAACACAGAAGGGAAAATATATACATGTACATCCTGTGCATCTCTGCAACTTGCAAAAGTTCCAGAGTCTAAAATAATTTGTTCAGGGAGATAAGAGATACCAGGTTCTAGAATATTTCAGTTAGCAAGAAGTGGTCTCAGGGTGTTCTGGTAAAGCTATAAATGTGTAAGAATAGATTTTTATCAACATCATCTGCATTATTGTTTCCAGGTGCTTCTGGTTGTCACCCCACTCATGGCTAATGATAGCCATGAACTCACCTCTGTGAACAAGGACTTCTTCCCCTTGCTCTCCCCCATCAACACTCAGTCCAGAACATTCTCTGGGTGCTTCTAGACCTCCCCACCCCTGGCCACTGATATGACCTCCCAGAGCCCAAGAGAAGTGGAGATTTTGGGGAATACTTGAAAATCACAGCCAGTGGACATCTGTGCCAGTCCATGCTCCCATGGTGCCAGACACACAACAGATGCCCAATAAATGCTTATGGACAGCAAGGCAATGCTAAAGCAGACACACTAAGTTGGCCTAAACTGGTCTATGCACCCCAGATACCACCCCAAGTAGTTGCCTTTCTGCCCCTGACTACTTCCAAAGTGACAGCTCACTGTTTGTGTCACTCCTAGGTTTACTGGGAGTCAGTAAAGGACAGTGGCTAAGGGGGTAGACTGGGTCCAGATCGCCTGGATCTGAACCCTGGCCCTTCCACGCTTCGCTGTGAAATTTTGGACAAGTCACCCTCTCTAAACCTCAGTTTACCCATCTATAAAATGGGGATAATATTAGTACTTTCCACATAGAGCTGCTTAGGATACTGCCTTGAGAAGACAATTACTATGCAAATATGAGTTATTGTTGCTACTATTACTATGGTTACCTTAAAATACTCTGAAAGCCCAGCAACCTTCATGAAACTCAGCAACCTTAAATGAATCCTCTTCAATTAAGAGGCTGGAATCTAACTTTCAAAAACTTAAAAATCCATGCTCAATTAGCCTAACCCAGAGTTTTCATAGGCTCCTTTTACACACTACAAGAAGCCACACTGGCCTTGGTGCTGCCCACACAAAAGGGCAAGAAAAGCCTTCAGTATAGAGAAATTAGCCATGGGCTGGCAAGCCAGTCATCTTGGCCTCCCTGAGCCTATAATGAGCCTCCCCTGTCTACAATGGGCTGAGGTCTAGCAGGCCTCACACCTGTCCCATTCAATGTGATTTCAAGGCTACCAGGCCATGTCATCCCCAGGCTACTGGGAAGCCAGAGAAGAGCTTTTAAGAAAGCATAAAAAAATCAACACACAGAAATCCCTTGCATTCCTATACACTAATAATGAGAAAATAGAAAGAGAAATTAAGGAAACAATTCCATTCACCATTGCAACGAAAAGAATAAAATACTTAGGAATATATCTACCTAAAGAAACTAAAGACCTATATATAGAAAACTATAAAACACTGGTGAAAGAAATCAAAGAGGACACAAATAGATGGAGAAATATACCAAGTTCATGGATCAGAAGAATCAATATAGTGAAAATGACTATACTACCCAAAGCAATCTATAAATTCAATGCAATCACTATCAAGCTACCAATGGTATTTTTCACAGAGCTAGAACAAATCATTTCACAATTTGTATGGAAATACAAAAAACCTCGAATAGCCAAAGCAATCTTTTGAAAGAAGAATGAAACTGGAGAAATCAACCTGCCTGACTTCAGGCTCTACTACAAAGCCACAGTCATCAGACAGTATGGTACTGGCACAAAGACAGAAATATAGATCAATGGAACAAAATAGAAAGCCCAGAGATAAATGGAGAAAAGACAATCTCTTTAACAAGTGGTACTGGGAAAACTGGTCAACCACTTGTAAAAGACAGAAACTAGAACACTTTCTAACACCATACACAAAAATAAACTCAAAATGGATTAAAGATCTAAATGTAAGACCAGAAACTATAAAACTCCTAGAGGAGAACATAGGCAAAACACTCTCTGATATAAATCACAGCAGGATCCTCTGTGACCCACCTCCCAGAATACTGGAAATAAAAGCAAAAATAGACAAATGGGACCTAATTAAACTTAAAAGCTTCTGCACAACAAAGGAAACTATAAGCAAGGTGAAAAAGACAGCCTTCAAAATGGGAGAAAATAATAGCAAATGAATCAACTGACAAACAACTAATCTCAAAAGTATACAAATAACTCCTGCAGCTCAATTCCAGAAAAATAAATGACACAATCAAAAAATGGGCCAAAGAACTAAATAGACATTTCCCCAAAGAAGACATACAGATGGCTAACAAACACATGAAAAGATGCTCAACATCACTCATTATCAGAGAAATTCAAATCAAAACCACAATGAGGTACCATTTCACGCCAGTCAGAATGGCTGCTATCCAAAAGTCTACAAGCAATAAATGCTGGAGAGGGTGTGGAGAAAAGGGAACCCTCTTACACTGTTGGTGGGAATGCAAACTAGTACAGCCACTATGGAGAATAGTGTGGAGATTCCTTAAAAAACTGGAAATAGAACTGCCTTATGACCCAACAATCCCACTGTTGGGCATACACACTGAGGAAACCAGAATTGAAAGAGACACGTGTACCCCAATGTTCATCACATCACTGTTTCTAGTAACCAGGACATGCAAGCAACCTAGATGTCCATCATCAGATGAATGGATAAGAAAGCTGTGGTACATATACACAATGGAGTATTACTCAGCCATTAAAAAGAATACATTTGAATCAGTTCTAACGAGGTAGATGAAACTGGAGCCAATTATACAGAGTGAAGTAAGCCAGAAAGAAAAACACCAATACAGTATACTAATGCATATATATGGAATTTAGAAACATGGTAATGATAAACCTGTATGCGAGATAGCAAAAGAGACACAGATGTATAGAACAGTCTTTTGGACTCTGTGGGAGAGGGAGAGGGTGGGATGATATGAGAGAATGGCAATGAAACATGTATAATATCATATATGAAATGAATCACCAGTCCAGGCTCAATGCATGATACTGGATGCTTGGGGCTGGTGCACTGGGACAAACCAGAGGGATGGTATAGGGAGGGAGGAAGGAGGGGGGTTCAGGATGGGGAACATGTGTATACCTGTGGTGGATTCATGTTGATGTATGGCAAAACCAACACAATATTGTAAAGTAATTAACCTCCAATTAAAAAAAAAACATGGTATCATAAACAGTGGCAGCAAAGACAATGGAGTCAAACTGGGCTTCCAACAATAAGCACAAGACTCGGTAAGTTATGACTCCCCAGGTGGCTCAGTGGTAAAGAATCTGCCTGTCAAACAGGAGATGCAGGTTCAGTCCCTGGGTTGAGAAGATCCCCTGGAGAAGGAAGTGACAACCCTCTCCAGCATTCTTGCCTGGAGAATTCCATGGACAGAGGAGCTTGGGGGGCTACAGTCCATGGACTTGCAGAGTCAGACACAATTTAGTGACTAAATCACCACCACCACCTGTAAGTTATGTCACACAACTGAATTCTCTGTGGCCACCAAATCTAGGTCTGTTCATTGCAGGAAAACTGCAATGAACCACCAAAATGAGCCACCAAAACAGAAAAATACAAGTTATGACATAGCACATGATGGAGCTGTTGAAAGTGACTCAAGTGCATAATTATGTGTAAATACTTATGCTCTACTTTTTAAAAACAGGACGCAAATTTCAATGTGTAATATTATCATGATGCTGCACACAAATATACACAGAAAAAAAAATACCTAACATGAAAAATGCTAACTCTCAGCAATGGTTTCTTTAAAGAGTCCAGACTGTAAGTTTTTTTCCTTCCAAATGCTTCCATTTTTCTTTTGCTCAGTAATTAATAAGTATGACTTTTACAGAGGTGGAAAGTAAAATTTATATTTTTAATAAAGCTGACTAGAAAGACTACTTAACAGAGTGGGAAATTGAGTGGTGTTAAGTGAAAGGAGCAAAGTCAAAATTGTATTTACATTATTATTAATATTATGAAATTTGTATACATGCAGACAAAAAAACTGAAGATAAGAGAGACATTTTTAAGCAGTGGGTATATCAGAGGGACACCCTGGACAAATTTTATGTTTCATTAACAATACAATGTTGGTCAGATAATTTGTATAAAGTAATGAATTTAAAGTCAGAGCAAAAGAGCAAAAGTAGATCTGATGCTGCCCATTTCTGGGTTATCTGCTTCCTGCAGCAATGGCCAGAGGCTGCACTAAATAGTTTCTTTGGCGCTCAATCTGACCAGGAGCCAGGTGAGCTGTCATCAGCCTGATGTTTTAATTAATGAAGTTTCTTCTGTAACTATCCCAGTAACAGAGCCTAAAGACAGAGCCAACCAGTCTTTGCTCAGGAACCGCCTTGATCCCTGAAATAACTCCCCTGAAATCAGAAGGTCTTGGTGCTGAGTAGAGGAGATGACACCCCAGGCTCAGCCCCAGAGACATCCTCAGGCAGGCAATGACCAAGGGCAGAGGATAGGGAACAAGGCTCCCGACATGTCTCTTTTTTCACTGTCCCCAAAAGTGAACATGGGCAGAAATCCCACCTGCTCTGTCAGCCAGCACACCACTGGCCCACTCACCCCGGGGAAAAGCGAGGGACTAGAAGAGATGTGGCGTCTGATGCCCAGACTATATCACCCGATTCTAGAAACAAGAGATCTCCTAAAAACAAGAGGTCACCTAAAAAAAACAACCTCCCAGTTTGGCTGTGTCAACTGGAGTTTATGCCAGAAGAGAGCCTGCCCTGGCTGTGTTTTTGACCCCCTTGAGCCCCATTGAGTGGGAAACAAACAGTAACGTGCTGTGACTTTCCACACAATTGTCTCATAGCATTTCACAGCTTCTCTCCAGCCTGGAGCCCAGAGTCCCTCATGGGGCATGAAGAAGCCAGCTTGGGAGAAAGCTCCTTCTGCTCAAAGGACCCCACGCCACTACCAGGAGGGGTCTCTCGGGGCTAAGGGTCAACTAGCGCTGCCGGGCTCAGCATGGGTGATTCGGGAAAGAGGATGTATGCCCCTCCTCTCCTGTCACACTTGCTGCAGTCTCTATATCCACCACCCAGTCCCCCAGGACACTGGGAAGTTTTGTTTCTTGCATCCATTATTTCCTCTGCAGGGCAGGCCTAGACCATTCCAGGCAGAAGAGGACTATTCTTTGGGAAAGCTTGGCAACTGAATCCTACCAATTCTGACCATCATGGATTGTGAAGTTGGCTCATTACTTCACAGTTAAGAATGCTTCCAAAATCAAGCATTGCTGGTTAGGCTGGAAGGGTGTGGCTCAAATGACCAGGAGCCAAGACCCTAGGCCTGACACTTTGGGAGCCACAGGAGCCTTGTGCCAGGTGGTCAGTGGGCTCCATCCATCCCTTTGAAGCCAACTGCATTCCATTCCAGCCTAGCACCGACCTAAAGATTAGAGAGGAGGACAGGGCTGCCCCTGCTCCCTCCATTCTCCTTGCACCAAATCCTCCGGCTGATGGACAGAGGAAGCACTGTCAGCCATCCCCAAGGGGACCCTATTCCAGGAGGAAAAGAGAACTGACATCTTCCCGGATGCTGCAACCTGCCTCAAGGTGGGTCAGATCATGAAAGCAGGCCATCCCTAGACTCCCTTTTCTGGGTGTCCAGCCCAGGTAGGTATGCTGCTGCTGCTGCTAAGTCACTTCAGTTGTGTCCAACTCTGTGTGACCCCATAGACGGCAGCCCACCAGGCTCCCCCGTCCATGGGATTTTCCAGGCAAGAGTACTGGAGTGGGGTGCCATTGCCTTCTCCACCAGGTAGGTATAGCAGGGCCCAAAGTAGAAGAGACATGAGCCTTGTGACTGTGTGAGACATCAGATTCTGTAGCTCAAAGTTCAGGTGCTCTGGTGCGCTCATGGAGGCCAGCTCAATGGCAAAAAAGGGGAAACTAAAATCCCTGGACAGGGAAGAGTTAAAAGCTCCTCTCCCCAGACAAGGGTGCGCAGCCTCTTCAAATAGCTAAAGCCTATTTTGCTTGGTGCTGGTTCCCCCAATAAATCTAGGGCCCACGGTGATTTACCAAGAGCCTTGGTTATTGGCAACAGCAATCTCACTTACCCAGAGCAGTGCAGAGAACAAGCTGTAATTTAGAGCTGGATTTATTTTGTTTGTTCTACAGCAACAAACTCAGCAAATCATAAATTCCCTCTGAGATGAAGAAAGGAAATTGACAATATTTATGATCTCGAGAGGCGGAGAAGGGCCTGACCAGGCCTTTAATTTGTAACTGAAACTTCTCCTGGAGGCTCCAGCCAAGGACACAGCTGGCGTCCCAGCCCCAGGGAGCTGAGCTCAGGCCAGGGTGTGGGATGGGGAGGAGAGGTGGGTGTGCCAGGCGGTGTTTCCAGCCGCGCTGTGGGGATGGATGCTCTTGTGCATTCCAGAGGAAGGTCATGGCTCTGTACTCATCAGAACATATGGCAACAGAGCCAACAGTGGTTCTCAGATCAAACATTTCCTCACATCAAGGCAAGACTAGTTTGTGAAAGACTACTGCTCTGGACATGAGTCTATCATTTACTACGTTCTCACATACCTGAGGTTTTGAACTTGCACTTCAGTCTGTGTACTAGATACACCAGATATGACCACCTAATCATCTAGCAAAGGAATGGATAACAGAAGGTCATATACACACTGCTGTATTCAAAATAGATATCCAACAACAAAATGGATAACCACAGGGAACTCTACTCAATGTTATGTGCCAGCGTGGATGGGAAGGAGGTTTGAAGGAAAATGGATACATATGTTGGTATGGCTGAATCCTTTCACTGCTCACCTGAAACTACCACAACCTTGCTAATCAGTTGTGCATGCTAAGTCATTTCAGTCATGTCCGACTCCGTAGCCCGCCAGGCTCCTCTGTCCATGGATTCTCCAGGCAAGAATACTGGAGTGGGTTGCCATGCCCTCCTTCAGGGGATCTTCCCAACCCAGGGATCGAACCCACATCTCATGTCTCCTGCACTGGCAGGCAGGTTCTTTACCACTAGCACCACCTGAGAAGCCTGGTTAATTTGCTTTACTCCAAAAAAAAAAAAAAAATTAACAGTATAATGTTTGGGGAAAAAAAGAAATAGATGCACCAAAATTTCCACCTAACATTCCAGAACAAAGATGTGATCCTGCAAAGCTCATAAGGGACAAAGGAGCTGCCGTCTTTCCTCGTGTCTCTCCCTTGACTTCTGCCTTTTTTGTTCTTTTCATTCTTCCCCAATCCCTCACTCCACTGTCACTCTCCACTCCTCACCCCAAATCACTGCAAAGGCAATTCTCATTCATTCCGTGCTCAAAAAGTCAAAGGGATCCCAACATGACTTCTATATCAGACAGTCAAGGTGGTCACCTTTGTCCTTTCCAACAGGCTTGACCTCCTGTCTCACCAGCATCCTGCCTGGTTCCCATACTATTATGTCTACAACTAAAAAAAACTGACAACTCTTCTAACTCCTTCTCAGTGATCCTGATCTGTTTTTCCATCAGTGCCCCAGTGGCTCACTTGCTTGGCACTATGTGACCCAGGGTGACATCATGTATCATTATTTCCATCATGTGTACCACGAGAAGGCAAGACTAGGTTGTCTCCACTTCTACCAGATGGACATGACATGGAAAAGCCTACCAATAAAGAACCTGGGAGGCCCTGGGCTGCCCACCCATGCCCTATGCAGCCTCAGGAAATATTGGGTTGGCCATAAAGGTAATTTGGGGTTTTCCATAAGACGTTACAGGAAATCCCAAATGAACTTTTCAGCCAGTTCAGTGTTTGGCCTGAGAGCCAATCCGTGCCTTTCACTGCTCTGCTGATTCCAGAGGAGGGAAGGTGGAAATGTCCATCCTAAGCTTAACAGAGGGGCCAGGGAGGGAGCCAGCCACCTACCAGAGCCCAGCAGGGGCTCAGAGTAGGCTCACCTAGACTCTCAACCATTGCATCCAGCGCCGCCGCCGCAGCCGTGTAAATTCCTGTGTTCTTGGAGTTGAGGTTGTCTGCTACAGCGATAATGATGGAGAGCAGCATGGGCTGTAAGCTTTCTCTCAGGAGGGGGATCATCTTGGTGAGGGACTCCAGCGCCCACTGATTCACCTTCTTGTTAGAATCCTGAAGCCTTGGGGTGAAAGCATCAAAGACCTATTGAGGGAACAGAAACCAAGAGCCCATGGGAACCCAGGCTGGGCAGGAGTCCTACAGCCCAGCCAGCTGCCCTCAGCAGGGATTCCTCCTTCCTGATGGGGACCATCCAGCCTATGTCAGAGCATTCCCAGTGATGAAGAGCTCACCTCTCAAAGGGGGAGGTGACAAGAGGGGAAGGACAGTATACTGAATACTCATTGGGAGCAAAGGGCATAGAGCATCTTGTTAGGTACTCTCAACTCGCTCATGCTAAGCTAAGTCGATTCAGTCGTGTCTGACTCTGTGCGACCCCATAGACGGCAGCCCACCAGGCTCCCCCATCCCTGGGATTCTCCAGGCAAGAACACTGGAGTGGGTTGCCATTTCCTTCTCCAATGAATGAAAGTGAAAAGTGAAAGTGAAGTTGCTCAGTCGTGTCTGACTACTAGCGACCCCATGGACTGCAGCCTCCCAGGCTCCTCCATCCATGGGATTTTCCAGGCAAGAGTACTGGAGTGGGGTGCCATTGCCTTCTCCCTAACTCACTCATAGAGTAATCTTAATGACCCATGAAGCACAGGTTCTCATCCTCAGTTTACCATTAAAATACAAAACAGAAACTGAGGCTGAGAGGTTAAATGATTTGCCCAGATCACACAGCTAGTAAGAAACTTCAAGCTTGTGTCTTAATTACTCTGCTATGTGGCTTGAGTGTCAGCAGCCTCACTCCTGGAAGAAGCAGGCATCTGCCCTCATTTCCAGACTGTGAAACGTGTGCTTTCTCTGAACCCACCCATCCAGCCATCCTGGCCCAGTTGCCTGGTCAACCACATGTTCTATCCTCAAACCTCATGTGCACAGCAAGGCTGGGGGCAGCCCTTAGCCATGGCAACCTCCATCTCCACCCTCCTCCCTATATATCTGCTAGGAGGATGAAAAATGCCCAGGATGACTCTGAGTGGTCCCAAGGTGCCCAACAGGAAGCAATGCCCTTGTCATCTTGGCCACTTCCAGATAATCTTACGTCATTACCATGGAAACTGGAAAGCAAGTATTTGTCAGGCTCCTTTTACCCTGGAGGGTCTGGCACAATGTCCAACCCTCTCCTGAGTTTTCCAGATTGAAGTTGCACCCACTGTGGGGAGAGACAGGACAGGTGTGGGGTGGCACTCACCTGGACCAGGTTGGCAGTGATGAGTGCTGGCTTGGCCCTGCAGTGCTCAACGAGCCGCCCCACACCTTCCATCCGAGATTGGTACTCTTTGGCCTCCAGCAGCCGCGTCAGCTCCCGTAGCTGTTCTACCATCTCCAAGCCACCCCACATAGAGGAGCGCAGCCCCACCAGCCGTGGGCCATTGGAGCTGAGCCTGCATGGAACAAGCGTCTGACCTGGGCAGCCCCAGGGAATGAACATACATCTTGTCCCATGCACAGCCCCCAAAGACAGATGGGGCTGAAACCAGAGTTTGACCTGCAGCTTAGTCCACTTGAGCCTCCCCTCCACCCACTGCTTGGGGTCACAGGCCTTGGAAACTCTCAAAGTGCCTTTTCCTCAGGAGGGTGCCAATTGGGTGCCTAGGGTTCTGTCCCCTTATCAGTAGGCAGGGCTCTTTCTTCTTGCTTTTTTTTTCCTTCCTCTTTTCAGAAGGTAAGTTAGGAATGGGGTGAGGAAGCTTGGAGTGAGGGTGGAAATCCAGGGAAGGACAACAGACACACTTTAATCTAAGAGTTGGCTCCTCTCTTGCCAGGAGCCTGCATCCTGACCCTGGTCGTCTAGGCTCTGCTCATATCCTCTGGGAAGAGGGAAATGTTAAGAAGCCCCCGTTCATCTTAACATTACAGGCCCATCATATTCCCCTGGTCTGTTCCAGCCAACAGGAGAGCTGCTTCACACAGAGCTCCTATCCCTACCCCCAGTGCTCACCTGAGTCTTTGAGTTCTGCCTTACACCTGGGTCCCACCCAAGCAGAGCCCAGCACCATCCATTCTGACAGTCATCCCTATACCCCAGGCTCCTTGCCTAACTGTGTGCCAATAGCTCTGCTGGGCACTGCAAGCAATGAGATGAGAGGCGTGGTCTTTGCCCAAGGAGCTCATGGACCATTGGGAGGTGAAGGACTGAAGGCCAGGGCAACCTGTCCACCTAGGGAACATGGGGGCAGAGGGGCAGGGAGAGCTTCTGAGGGAAGGTCATGGTGGGGAGGGGTCACATCTTATGGAATAAATAGGCATGTTCCAGGTGTAGATGACACACATAGGAGAGGGACAGGAAAGAGAGAACTCGGAGGGCTGGGGAGCTGAGGTCTGGCTGAGAGCAGGAAGTTAACCTAGAGGAGGTGGAGGGGCCTTCCCCTGGGGGCCCAGCTAGTCCCCCGAAGGAGTTTAGTTTCAGGCGCAGGAGTGACTGTCAGATTCCTGTTGGGTGTCTAACTCCTGATGCCCACTCTCTCGCCTCTGGGCCTATTCCTTCTCACCTGCCTTGACTCTACCTCTGCCTCTAAATTAGTCCCAGGGTGGCCACTCTGATGGCAAAAGGTGCTCTAAGTGGATGACCCCTGAGTTCACATGTAGCCTGACCGCATCCCCCTTAAACAGCAGCTACACGGCTGAGATTCCAGGAACCCATCTCTACCGGCAGATGCTCCCTAGCCCACGATTTGCCCTCCCCAAGATATGGGTGGGGGAACCCTCCCCATAAACTCACCCATGAGTCCTGCTGACCAAGTAGGGCTCAGTTGCAGCCCAAATGCATACCCCTCCCCCCACCCAGGGACACTGAAGGCCCCAGGCCAAGCAGAATGTCACGGTCAGTAGTCTTGGATGGAGAGCCCTAGGGAGACAAGAGCTGCTGTACCCGTCCTGGCCAGGCAGCCCATTCTCATACACCATCAGACTTCTTGACACCTTGCGGTCTTTGGCAGATGGAAGTTCATCACCATCTTCTATTCCCTTGAGAAATACACACACAACATGAGCTGAAAGGGGCGGCCCTCTGGGGAACTGCCAGATGCTCCAGTCTAGACAGGAACAAGAGGAATAACCCCTTCCACCCAGGAGAGCTTGGGAGGGCCTTGGGGAGCCTTCCAGGGGTCAAGATCCCCACATAGAAGATGAAGGCAAGAAAACCTAGGCAGGCACAAGGGACACAGGCAGTGAGAGGCAGAACCAGGTCTGAGCACCAGGAAGGAAATTCTACCCGTCAGGCATCAGGGATGAAATGAAAGCCTCTAGAGTGCATGACCCCTTCCCTTGACCCGACTGAGGGCTGCAGGCCGCCAGGCTCAGGCCTGATCCCCACCCTAGACCAGCTCACACCTCGCCACCTGCCAACTCACCCGCTGTTTAATAGCCATCATGACCTTCTGCAAGTCATGGCACGGGAGGGACTGCCTCAGAAACGCATCAAACTTTGTGTTTGACATCAAGATATTCACCATCTTCCGGCCATAAAACCTGCCATTGGAGAAAGAGCAGGATGAAACAACAGCCACAGGAATGCAATATAAATTTGCTTTACAGCTTTGCATAATTTTTCTAATTATAGTAAGAGAATTTTTAGTACTTTTTCTAATTGTGACAGTAATCCCAACTCAGAATAAACACTGACCATAATCCCACTACCAGGAGAAAACCACTATTAAATTTTTATATTATTTTATTGTAATCATTTTTCTACACATCTATATTTTTAATTGATATCAGAATGTATATATAACTTTTACCCAGCTTTTTTCACTTTATCATTGATCATCTCCCCATGTCATCCTTTTTGATGGCTAAATAATATTCTGTTGGATGGCTATACCAAAGTGTATTAACTTTTTTCTAGCAAGACTCATTTAGAAGTCTGAGAAAGGGTGTGGTGGGGCAATCTAGGAGGGAGGGATCAACTCTACCTGATAAATCGTGGTGGTAGGGGGCACCTTGGGTTGGGACTCAAAAGATGAGTGTGTGTGCGCTCAGTTGCTCAGTCACTCAATCGTGTCCAACTCTTTGCAACCCCCTTGGACTGTAGCCTGCTGGGCTCCTCTGTCCATGGAATTTTCCAAGCAAGAATACTGGAGTAGGTTGCCATTTCCTACTCTAGGGGATTTTCCCAGCCTAGAGATTGAACCCACATCTTCGACGTCTCCTGCATTGGCAGGCAGATTCTTTACCCCTGTGCCAGCTGGGAAGCCACAAAAAATGAGTAGGAGTTCACAAATGGGATGAGATTAAGAAGGAAGTGCCGGAGAGAGGACGCCCATAAGACAGTCTGCTGGATCTGCAAGTGTGCGGCTGGAGAATAGCAGGCAGGGACCGGACGCAGCAAGAGAACAGGATAGAGAAGAAGGAAGGTAAGACCCAGTTTAGGGAGATGTGAGGACCTGGGCTTGGAGCTGAGGAATGACGAGATTTGCACTAAAATCGAAATGTCTCAGGACTTCCCTGGTGGTGCGGTGGAAAGGAAACCACCTGCCAGTGCAGGGGACACAGGTTCGATCTCTGGTCCAGGAAGATCCCACAGGCCAGGGGCACCTGAGCCGGCGCGCCACAACTCCCGAGCTGGCGCTGCAGCCTGAGAGCTGCAACTGCTAAGCTTGTGTGGCTACTGCCGCTACTGAAGCCCGGTGCCTAGAGCCTGTGCTCCGCAACAAGAGAAGCCGCTGCAGTGAGAAGCCTGCACATCACAACGAAGAGGAAGCCTCACTCGCTCTAGAGAAAGTCCACACAAAGTAACGAAGACCCAGCACAGCCAACAATAAATACATAAGCAATTTTTTAAAAATGTCTCAGGCAGCAGTGTGGAGGATGGATCTTTGGGGACCAGGCTGGGTCCAGGAGACCTGTTAGGAGGCCACTATAGTAATCCAGGCAAGAGATGCTAAGGCCTGACATAGGCAGGAGGGTTGGGTTAAGTAAGGATAATCAGATTCAAGAGCTGCTAAAGAAGATGAAATTGAGGGGTTCAGCAGCTGATTGGAGGTGGAGCCTGAAGCATCCAGAATTATCATATTCACTCCATCTAAAACTTCATTCATTATAAAAATGCACCATTAATTTATTTCTGAAAGAAAAACAGAAAAAGAAGACACGGCCAATTTCCGCTGCCTTCAGTGACACGGCCCCACATGTGAAAGCCATCCATCCTTCTACATGCTCTCTTAGAAACAGAAGTAACACTTCTTGTGGGGACTGCCTTCCTTCCTTAGGTCAGGTAAAGTACCTAATGGTTGCTTTGTAGGAAACTGTGGAATCTGGGTCTTTCCTTCAATGATGAATGTTTGCATTAATATCAAATTTATGCCCCAACACTCTATTCCCATGCCTTTTCTCATACACAATAACTCTTCACTTCAATGCCAAAAACAGTGCAATATTTCTAAAGACATTTTAAACAACGATTAAACTCAAGTCTCCACAGTGACTTCTTAAAATAAATATAAAAGGCTAACCAGCAAACAAAGTCTCATAATGTACAACACAAACAGTAATTCAAAGGTTTATATAATGAGCAATGAGGATCAAGTTTGCAACTGTGTAGACAGTAAAACCAAAGTCTTAATTGCTGCCTGGCCAACAACAACTGTGAGATGCCTAGGATTCTAAGATATTAAAATGTGGAGAGAAAAATGAAGTGTAACTTCCCCATTTTTAATCTTAGATGACTCAGTAAATAATAGTGACTTTTAATAAGAGAGGGAACACAGCCAGAGAAGCAGCCTTCAGGAGAAGGCAGTGAATTCATTTAGGATGACAGTGGGACATTCCAATGATGGGTCCTGGGGAGGCATCAGAGACATGCTCAGAGAAGGAGCCGCCTGGAGGGAGACACAGGGGAGCATCAGAGTTTCACTGTGACTGGAGCCACAGGAAGTGACGGAAAAGCTGCAGAAGCTGACAGAAAGCTGCAAGGCGGGGATGAGGACTGAACACACTCCTGAAGCCATGGGCATCTGGGTGAGGGGGGAAATGGGGAAGAAAGACACAGAGGAAGGAAGAGAACCAGGGAGTGTGGCACCATGGAAAGCAGAAGCATAGGGTTCCAAGAAAGAAAATGAAGTGCAGTCAATGCCATCCAGTGTGAGAGAGGTCAGCGAGGG
Organism: Redunca redunca; assembly: GCA_006410935.1. Taxonomy (NCBI): domain Eukaryota; kingdom Metazoa; phylum Chordata; class Mammalia; order Artiodactyla; family Bovidae; genus Redunca; species Redunca redunca. Next base: position 10,823 of record SJYQ01003396.1, on the reverse strand, counting down.
GTTTAGATCTGGAGAGGTATTAGATCTTAACCTCCCTTCCCAAACCCATGATGAAGAACAAACCAATCAAACCTTCTACTCAATACTTCCCTGACAATATCCCTCCCTTCAGTAGATGGCTCTTTCACTCACCCCACAGTTCATCTGAAAACCTAAGTGTCATCTCTGATTCCTCTTTGAAATCCTCACCACCAACCTGCGATCAGCTCTGCCTTCAAAATACACCCCAATCCACCCCTTCCCACTTCTGCAGCCTCCAACATGACTTACCCAGATTCTGGGGTAGCCATCCACCCAGCATCCCACCTGCATCTTGGCTCCTCTCCCCAACTATCAATCCTCCAGTGTTCAGAGAGACTTTTTTCAAAAAAATTAAAAAGACTAGCAAGGATATCAAAAAGCACCCAAATGCATTAGCAATCAGGGAGGGAGGAAAGAAGCAGCAGTGAGCTAGCACTTCTATCCACTAGATGGGTAAAAATATGAAATCCAGAAATTGCAAGGTTGTGAGGATGTAGGCACCTCAGGGGCAGGGTAGGGGGGCCTCCCTGGTAGCTCAGACAATAAAGAATCTGTCTGCAATGTAGGAGACCCGGGTTCAGTCCCTGGGTTAGGAAGATTCCTTGGAGAAGGGAAGGGCAACCCACTCCAGTTTTCTTCCCTGGAGAATTCCATGGACAGAGGAGCCTGGAGGGCTGCAGTCCATGGGGTTGCAATCCTGAGGTGCAGCCCTGTGGGAGTGCATGGGGAGGGTGCATGCATGCGATGCTGCCTTCCCGGGTGCACTCTGGGACAGCCCATGTGAATGCACTGCCTGGGACACAACACAGAACACAGTGGACGTGTTCTCTGGAGCTGAACCAGGAGCAGTGGGGGCTCCAGACATAACATGTCACGAACTGAGAAGTACAATAAATGACACCAACCCCAGCTTTTAAAGACTCCTACCAAAACCCTAACCCCTGACCCATGAGGCCCCACCCCAGCCTGGCCTTGCCTCCTCCGCATCACTGCCCACCACTCCCCTCGTTCACTGTGCTCCACGAAGCCTCGCCTTCTCATCATTCAACACCCAACTTAGCACATCCCAGGGGATATACCTTTGCTGGGACTCTTGCACCCCAAATTCTCAAAGAGCTGGGCCCTACTAGCCAATCAGTTCTCAACTCAAATGTCAATCTTTAGCGAGATCTCCCTTGACTCTCAACCTAAAGTAGTCCCTACCTTGTTCTCCATTATGTTTTTGTTTTGCCCCTTATTTGTGTCTAAAGTTGTCATAATTATTTACTTGTTTATTATGCAACTAGGAGGTAAGATCCAAGACAACGGGGGTCTAATTTTTCCTGTTCACACTTGTGCTCATAGTAATGAACAGAATACACATCACATATATCTTTTTAAAAAATGAATGAATGCATAGCTTTATAGGGAATGGAGCTGCATCAGGACAGAAAATAGAGCAAGACTGCAGTGGCTAGAGGGGGAGTGAAAGGTGAGGCATGGGAGGCAGATGGTAGGGTTGCAATGGCTAGAGAGATTGGAGGTGAGGTGTGGTGACCATTCCCTGAGCGGGCCTGGCTCTGGCTGTGGTGGTGTGGAGAGGTGGGATGACAGCTGTAAGGAAAGGACGCAACTTTGTCCATCGCTGTCCCTCCCCGTGGGCCTGGGGAAGCTGAGCTGCATGGGCAAGACCCTCAGGGGTGGCTGGCAGCCTTGTCTGCCTGGACTGGCCAGGTCAGCCGTCCCACAGGCCCTGCATTACCTGGTGTCCTGGTTGGAGTCCTGCGCCAGCCTCACCAGGTTGTGCACCAGCATGTCTGTGCTGTCTCTGGTGCCTGAGAGGAGCTTCTCGGCACCTATCTGCTCCAGGACAACCGACAGGTGCTCAGCAGTGCACTTACGGACTAAGGGGTTTCTGTGGCTGAAAGGAAACACAGTCACGGGCAAGGGCTCAGCCAAGGAATGGGGTTTGGGTGGGGGTGGGGGGCCATCCCCAGACTGGCACACATGGACCTACAGTTGTGCCTCCATGTTTCATGCCACAGTGGGCTCCCAATTTTGTCCCTCCGGGGCTCAGGGGAATCTTCAAGGAAGACCAGTCCCTTCCTGACAATGGAACTGAAGCCATGTGACATCCCCAGGCCCACCGTGTGCCCGCAATCCCTGTGCCTTCCTGAGCTCATGTGCTGCCTTTGCTTAAATTCACTTTTCTCTACCTAGGATACCCTACCTCTGTCTTCTGAGCCCCCAGACAAAACTAGCGCTTTCTGGGGAGGGGGGAAGGGCACTGTCCTTTGTCCCCTGGTAAATACAGGGGTACCCCATGGTTCCCAGGGAGCAGACAGCAAGTCCCCCTCTCAGTTGAATCCCCTGTTCCCCTCTGGCATGGTGGCCCTTCAGCACTTCGTGGGCATGTACTGCATGTTCATTGAGCTGAATTGAGACAGGGGGTGGGATGGGAGATTGACAGGTGATTTCTAGGGAAACCTGAAATCTTACAGGAGGAACCCATAGGATGTCACCTCTTTCTTTTTCACTTCATTCAATGTGAATTCAATGTGTCCACAGTCCATTGCATTAGGTGACACTGGCCCCTTCCTCCCCACTGGGCACCATTCCACTAGAACACAAAGGAAGGCTTCCCTACTCAATGTGGTCCAGGGACCCTCGCATTAGCATACAAGTCAGAATCTGCACTTTAGCAATATCCCAGGGAGTTCCAATGCACAGCCCTCTTCCAGGCTCCCATGGTTCTTCCTGACAAGAATCAGTTGGCCCAGTTTACCATGAGCACACCCTCCCTGCCACACTCTGCACTAGACACCTTTGAACCAGGGTCTCCTCAACTCCACAAGCTACTTTTGTCATCATCGTGCAGGTGAGGAAGCAGAGACATGGGGAGGAATCCAGAAAAAAAATACAATTGATTTCTCCCTGGTTACAAACAGCCACAATCAGCACTCAAGTCAATGTCAGGTAGAGACAGGCGCTTCCCCTACCCCTTTTTCATGAATCAATTCCTGTACTCTTCCCAACAATTTTATTATTATCCCTGGTCTCCTTTTACAGATGAGGAAACAGAAGCTTGGGGGAAGTTTAGTAACAATCCAGGCTGTGAACTTAGGTAATGTGGTTCAGGAGTCTGTGGGCAAAGGCCTTCTGGCTGTGACAGCTCACCCTGGGTTCTACCCAGTAGGCCGCCCAGCATAACGGTCAGTGATTGTCTTGTTGGGGCTGAGAGCTGTGTCACCCTGTGGGAGAAAGGGCTTGGAGGAATGCTTCTGGTTTCGCTGGTGGTGTTGGTTTTTGTAAAGAGAAAGCAGATCTGGCTGCAGAAGGGCTCCGACAGCAGCCTGCCCCCTCCTCCTTGCCAGAGGCCAGCTAGAGCAGATTTTGTGCCTTGCTCTGCTCACAGCCCAGATTTCATCAGAAAGAAGCATCCCTCCCCTGGGTAGAGTGAGACCCGGGCTGAAGGCTGCCTCTGCCGCCCCATCCCTGGAGAAGTACCACGGCCACTTCAAGCTCCCCAGTGTTGAGCAGACAGTAGCACCCGTCCCTTCCCAGCTGGGGCCTGGGACAGCTACAAGCTGCCCTCATTATCCCCAGCCTGGTCCAGGAGAGGCAGGAGAGAGGCCCACCGGGGAGCAGGGGTCTTTCTCCCCAAGGGAAATGCTTGAGGCACCTGCACCATCTCCCTGCTCTGCCCCTTCCCAGCGCCTCTCCCCTTTGCCTCACCTCCCCAGGCTGCCCCCACTCAGGTCCCCACGTACTAGATGCCCACGGAGGTGAGGGCCACCAGGGAGCGGGTGGGGGTCACGTGCTCCACCATGGCCCCCAGGGACCGGTTAGCCGCCCTTTGGATGAACCCGCTGGTGTTTGCCATCTTCTGGAGCAGGCAGCGGGTGATCTCCTCAGCCTCCTGGTCCATGTTCTTCTTCAAGGCCCGGAAGAGGTCTCCCAGGGTGCCGATGGCCAGGCGGGACACCTTGGAGCGGAGGTTGGTGACCTTGGAGAGAGATGGGCGGGGGACCTGCAGGACTGCTGGGCCCTGCCAAGGGCTCCAACACACAGGAAGGAGGAACCCTGCACCAGCCCTCCTGTGGCCCCCACCCTCACCCAGGCCTAGGCCTCACCAAACTAGAAATGGAAACTCTGCAGTAGCTCTGGGCAAAACAGTCTCATTTTTTTAAAAACACCATTACTTTTATTATCATCATAATTATCAACCCTACTATTGTCATTACCAGCTGGAATTTGTACAACACTTAGTCTTGAAAGCACTTCTACAATTAATGTTTAATTTGATCTTCACAAGCCCCCCCAACGGGGACAGTCTACTCCCAAGGACAGGGGGCATTGCCTCCACTTGTGGTAAGATACATCTTGTTGCCCATCTGGGCCCGGCCTAGGCCAAGCCCTAGCCTCATAGGAGAAAGGATTGGGGAAATGTTACAACTGCCCACAAATTGGAGATCTAGGCCAGAACACTCCATCCCTCCTCAGGTATTCTAAGTACAGACAACGCAGGGCTGTGACAGATCTCAATACCCAGAGATTAGAAATAAGGAAACTCCGGGCCTCAATTTTCCAATCTAAGAAATGAGTGTCTAGCTGCCACTTCCGTGGCTGAGAGCAGAGAAATAAACAGGGGTGCCCTGGGAGCCATGGGCCCCTCTGCAGCTGCTGTGTGACCAGCACTAGCAGTAGCATCAGGGGAGAGGGACTGGCCGGGGGTCAAGCAGAGCACACAGGACCCAGGAGCCCTTACCTCCCCTGTCACGGCCAAGGACACATCATGTAGCCTCCCGGTGAGGACCTCCGAGTGACAGGCTGCCAGGCGCTGGATGCTCACCAGGCCCCTCTCCTTCATCTGCCTGAGAAGCAAGTCCAGGCCCTGTCATAGGTGGCTGGGGGAGGGCACTCTACACAGCACGCCCACACGGCCACCACCCCCACTGCAGCGGGGAGGGATTGGATGGCATTAGCGGTAGTGTCCTGGTGTCACAGCCAGGCTGAAAGGCCAACAGTCCCATACAGGCCATTTTCGGGGTCCATGACCCACCCTGACCCAGGATGGAGGCCCACCCCCACAACCCAGGCCTAGGCCATCCAGAGAGCCTGCACCTGCAAGAGAAGGCTCTTGAACATGAGGACTGAAGGAGGCCTTCCCACAAATGGGACCTCAGTCATCACTTTGCTCACGACCAAGACTGGTGGCGCTAGTGGTAAAGAACCCGCCTGCTAATGCAGGAGACATAAGAGATCTGGGTTTGATCCCTGGGTTGGGAAGGTCCCTTGGAGAAGGGCATGGCAACCCACTCCAGTATTCTTGCCTGGAGAATCCCATGCACAGAGGAGCTTGGCGAGCTACAGTCCATAGGGTCACACAGAGTCAGACACGACTAAAGCGACTTAGCACACAGCACACAAGACTGTTTTGGGGAGGAACACCGGAGGGGGATGAACTTGACTTAGAGAAAGGAAGGATGCTGACCCTCCTCAGGCCCCCATGGAAGCGTTGAAGAGTCAGATTATACTTCCTAGGTCCGGCGCACAGGACAGTTGGCAGCCCGGGACAGACACTGGCCGTGGGACTCACACGCATGGCCCTGCCCCCACCCCCCAACTCCGCAGGACCAAGGTCTGCAGTGGGGGAGAGGCACAGGGCAGGAGCTCCTATGCAGTCCCACCACACCCCATCACAGGGCACATGGGCTGTTTCCTCACCAGTCACTGCTCTCCAGGCACTGCAGGGCATCCACCAGCCCCAGCTCAGGGTTCGAGAAAGGCCTCAACTCCCTGAAAGCTCGAAGATCCATCTCTTCCTCCTCTTCTTCCCACTCAGGAGACCCCAAAGTGAGAACCACAGGTAAGGATTGAGCTGTAAGAAAAGGAAAGGATCAGGGGGTTTCACCCAGAAGACCTGAAGCCTCCACACCATGGTACTGAAGCCACCTTACTGAGAAAGGGAAGATGGGGTGGGGAGTCTGCAGGCTGAATGGACTTGTGAGGGGTAGAAGCCAGGGCCTGGGTTGCACTCCCTGGGGAACCATGGAGACCACCTAACTCCAACCTCTCGTTGACCATTTTTATCCCTACCATTGCTAACCTGATTATGATAAACACACTGGCCGTGATAGGCTTCTTGATGTCATGTGACCAAACCCACCCAGCTGGTAATTCATCCCCAATCCTGCCCTGTCTGTGGCTGGAGGTGAGGCCAGCAATTCTGTCAAGGAATGACTCCCTGGCTCTAACCTTGTCTCCACCCAGGTTCTTCCTTCTTCTCCCCTTCTCCCCAATTCTCCATCCTCTGGTGAAGCCAAGGTCCCCCCAACAGTCCCTCAGCTCCTTCATTAACAGAGCCAGGACTAGAATCCAGATCTCTCGCTTCCCTCCTAGTTCTCTGCAGAGGTTCTTCTTTACATGGCTTTCACAATGCCGTACCCAGGAGGTCCAAGGCAAGAATGAGCTGAGGGGTAGTACTCTCCTTAAAGCCAAGATACAAAGACCTCATTCATTCGTCTCAGCTTTGCCAATGGAACAAGAGTCATCAGCCACAGTCTAAGTCCCTATGGGCCACTATCACCTTGAGTGATCTTGGGTGACCTTGGGTGACTTTGAGTCTCTGGGTCTCAGTCTGTTGTCTATAAAAGAAGTAGCTTAGATTAAGATCAATGTTTCCCAAGTACCAATCATTCAGTTACCACTTCCATGGGTTTGGGGGTTATTTTTTGCCATATCTCTTAAGTACTTGTACCCTTATTTATTGGGTATTTTCCTTCAACTCACTTTTCAAATCCTGCTGCTGCTGCTGGAGAAGGAAATGGCACCCCCCAAATAAGTTTATTTAAGGGAAATTTATGTCACTACCATAACTGGTAAATGATTATTTGTCATAGTGTGTGATAAATATTTACAGTCAGAGTAAAAGAATATTATAAACTCTCACTACAAAGTGGCAGTCAGTTTCTGATGTTTCTAGCCAGGAAGATTTCTTTGTTTAGAAAGGAAACTCGAAAGTCTTAGTAAGGTGTTAAAAATTAGCACCAGATTAAGACTTTCTACTCGATGGTATCAAAAGAATAGAAAGAGAATGAAACAGAAAGGTGAGCTGGTGTTATTTCTAGCACCCAAATGATGCTCTGTTCTCCCACCAATGTCTTACAATATCCTATACTTAAAGAAACTCTGAACCAAGTTGGTTGTTTTCAAATGTTCTTTTGTAGCAAAATATTTTCAAGTGAAATCCCACATAGAGACCTAATATGCCAAAAGGGGAGGCAAAATAGACCCTCCCTTGGAAGAACGCGGACAGGGCCTCCCCTTGTCCCTGGCACCTTCCTGAGCATCCCACAGAACCTTCAGCTCCTTGCATCCCAGGCTGTAACCCCCCTGTCCAGCCCTGACATTTTATGATGCAACAGGCAGGAACCCAAGATTTTCCCAGAACCCTTTTCTCCTCTCCCAGGTATTTCCAGATATTTCCACAGAGACTGTTATCAGCATCTGTGATCCTGGTGCTCTGGTGGGTCCTCTAGGACATGTCACACAGATTGGGCACACCTGTCCAGCCATCCACAATTCCCTTTACAACAGGGCTGGCCCACAGACATACTACTGTTCCTCCCTCTGGCAACCCCAGGCTGCCCCCTACTCTAACAAGGGCACCAAGCAGAAGCAGAGCAGCAGAGGTCACCCTTGCCACACCCCTAAGCATCCAAGACAGCATACCGAGAGACGGATACATGCCCCCCCACCAGTTGGTCTGGGCCCCACCTGAAGCATGGCGGGCAAAGCTGGGTTCCTGCTTGCTGATGGGGATGCTGGGCAATGAGGCCCGGCTGGCCCGCTTCCTCAGGATGACACCGAGGTTGTTCCTGCGGGGGCTGCTCAGCCCGGTGGGCACAGATAGGGTCCCGCTGCCCCGGAGGGGAAGGAGGCCTGCGGAGGCAGAGAAAGTCCTTGGACAGAGCCGGTCCTGCCTGGCCCCAGAGCCCCCTTTGGAAATGGGCCCATCGGTGAACTACGAGAGAGCAAATGTGACTCCCTGTCCAGTCTCAGGATGGAGACTCTGTGCATGGGAAGTATGAAAATGTTCTCTTTTTGGCCCAGATGTTGGTGAAAAAGTGTCCCCAGCCTGAAGGCCCCTTCCCCAAACACCCAGTACCTTCCTTCATCAAGGTCCTCCGGGAGCCCAGGCTCTGGGAAGTGAGCTCTCGGTCCCTCTCCGGCTCCTTTGCCCTGCGGACTAACTCCATCTCCTTCATCTGCTTCAGCCTCATCCTCTCCTGGGCAGACCTGGCAATGGTGACCTGAATCTGGCACAAGGTCAGAGCAAACTCCGTCACCTTGCGGACCCAATTGTGCTTTCTATACCTTCTTCATTCATTCAGTCATCAGGAACATGAGTGGCTCCTGGGTGCTGATAGCTGTTCTGAAAATGATCAAAACTCAGAGGTCTTGCTCCCAAAGAACTGTGTGGAGTGGTGAGATGGCAGCAAACAGACCAGCCTCTGATGTCAGGCAACCATGCATGGGAAAGAAAGTAAGGGACACGGGGTGATGGGGTTTGTTTCAGGTAGGGCGATCTCAAGGCAGTGGCATTGAAGCAGAGACAGAAACAAAGTGAGGAGCAGCCCCCGAGTCTGGGGGCTGCTGGGTGTGGCTGTGAGCCCTGGGGAGGACGCTGGTTGGTGTGCCCAGAGTCAGAGGCGAGGCAGGACACGGGTCGGGAGTGGTGGGGGTGGGCAGGAGCCACAGCACACTGGGCCCAGCGGTCCACGGTGGGGACTCGGGCTTCTCTGGAGGACACAGCAAGTCACTGGAGGTTCTGAACAGAAGAATGACATGATCTGATTCCCTCTCCCCACCCCACCCCCCGCCTCCTTTTCTTTTTTTTTGCTGGGTGGGGGGATTCTCTAAGTATTGTTCTTTATAACTTTTTATTTTGACAAAATTAAAGATTCACAAGAAGTTGCAAAAACAGAACCAAGAATTTCCACGTGGCAGGACTTGGACTAGGATAGCCAGGAAAATGATAGAATGACCAGATTCTGGACAAGTTCAAAAGTAGAGCCCACGGCTTTGGCTGATATATGATGTGTGGGATAAGAGAGAGACAGGAGGTGGGATGGGCCTGCAATTTGGGGTCAGAGCAGCTGGAAGTCTGGAGCTGCCTTTTACTGCCATTCACAGAGAGAGGACACTGGGAAAAGGAAGTGTGGGGGTGGGGTGGGTGAGAATTCAACAGTTAAAATCTTGGATAAGATAAGTTGGAAATATAACTAGAGACCTAATGCAGATGTTGGGTATCCCTGCTGTATAAATGCAGTCATATAATTTAACAGCTCCTGGAGTTCAGGGGAAGGTCTGGGCTGGAGAGGGAGATTTGGGAGCCCTCTGCATAGAGGTGGTACCTAATGCCATAGGTCAGGATTCAGGTTACAGTGGTCAGTGTAAATAGACAAGACGCTAGAGGTATGAGTTCTGAGTGCCATCACATAGAGGTCAGGAAGACAAGGAGGAGCCAGCAAAGAAGGACCAGGAAGGATGTAACTGATGTAGTCAGAGAAGCAAGAAAGAAGCAGCCCTCATTTCCATTCCTTGGCGGGGAATTCAAGAAGGATGAGCCACAAAAGCGGGCAATGGGTCAAGCTGAAAGAGCACTGTGACGGCTGCACGTGGGAAGGTGGATCCACCAGCGCCTCAGTGGGGTGATTTCAGTGGCGCTGCGGGGACTCAGCCTATGGCCCACACTCAGGAGAGGACTGGTAAAGAGACAAGGCAGAATTTTTGCTTCGATTTGGTTTTCTTAAGATGGGAGAGAGCTAAGATGCTGGTGGGGATGATCCAGTTTCAAGGAAATTATTGTTGATGCAGGAGAAAGACAAGTGCTAGAGTTGGGATGTCAGATGGATTGAATTAGAACATTAGAAGAAGGAAGTGAGCAGATGGGCTGCTTGAGGTTGAGATGATGGCAGGGAAGATGTTATTTGCAGTGCCGAGGTCTGCAGTGTGACCATGGGGGTGAGTGGCTAAGGTGGGTAGAGTCAAGTGAAGTCACTCAGTTGTGTCCGACTCTTTGCGACCCCATGGACTGTAGCCCATCAGGTTCCTCAATCCATGGGATTCTCCAGGCAAGAACGCTGGAGTGGGTTGCCAATTCCTTCTCCAAGGGAATCTTCCCAACCCAGGGATCGAACCTAGGTCTCCTGCATTGTGGGCAGACACTTTAACCACTGAGCCACCAGGGAAGCCCAAGGTGGGTAGAGGATGAGATCATTTCATGGCCCTGAATTATTCCTCCTTTGCCCCACGGTCTGTCACCATCGCTAGAGAGGGAGGATGTGGTACCTGGACCTTATCAGCATCACTGGATCCCACAGCACATGCATATAGCGGGCTTTCAAGATACGTTTATTGCACTCTTACATCTCTGTTTCAAAGGAAGACCATAACGGTGACTCTGCATGTATGTACGCATGCATCCAGATAGTCATGATGGTGTGATCACTCACCCAGAGCCATACATCCTGGAATGTGAAGTCAAGTGGGCCTTAGGAAGCATCACTACAAACAAAGCTAGTGGAGGTGATGGAATTCCAGTTGAGCTATTGCAAATCCTGAAAGACGACGCTGAGAAAGTGCTGCACTCAATATGCCAGCAAATTTGGAAAACTCAGCAGTGGCCACAGGACTGGAAAAGGTCAGTTTTCATTCCAGTCCCAAAGAAAGTCAATGCCAAAGAATGCTCAAACTACCGCTCAGTTGCACTCATCTCACATGCTAGTACAGTAATGCTCAAAATTCTCCAAGCCAGG
>SJYQ01003394.1:592753-631454 GCA_006410935.1 Redunca redunca | reverse complement strand
AGGGGCCCCGGGGCGGGGAGCTGCTCCTGGAGGAGGGGAGCTGCATGCGGTTGACGGTTTGACCCCCAGCGACCGGCACGTGGCAGTAACGGTAGGGCCGGGACCAGAGCGTCCGTTCGAGGGGCCAGTTGGGTCTGTGCGCTGGGGGCCTGCAGACGCCGGGAACCTCCAGTCGGCCTGCCTCCCTATCTGCCCGCCACTCGCCGGTCGGGTGAGGGTTCCTGTGCGCCCAAAGGTCCTGGGAAGCCGTGCCAGGGAGTCTCGGTGCCCTCGGACCCTTGTCTGCGGCCCTGGCTTTGGGAAGTGTCAAGGCCGCGGTGTTCTCAGGCGGTTGCTCTTCCGGAAAGAATCCGCGCCCTCCCCAACCCAACAGTCATTCCAGGTGCGCTTAGGGCGGGCCCGGGCGGCAGCAGGTGAGGGTAGGGGCCTAGCAGCCCGGGCGCCCACCCCCAGCCGGTGCCCCGCACCCGGCAGACAACGGCACGCGGGGCTGACCGCAAGTCTGGGGCTGGGCGGGAGGGGGCTCTCCCACACGGCCGGGAGGGGCCAGAGCCGACCCGGGGGCGGGGCAAGGGGGCAAGACCTGGGCGCCCGGGTATTTTCCAAGGCAGGGGCCGGGGGCGGGATAACCGTCCCCACACCAGCTGAGAGGCCCACACTTGGCGGTTGATGTAATGGCCGCTCCCGACACCTCGCACCCGTATCAAGACGAAGGCGCCGGCTTCGAGGAACAGGAGCTTCGGTGCTGCACGCCTTTTCCTGCGGTTCAGGGGTTCTTCTCACAGAACCGGCCTCGAGCCGCGCCCCCTTTCGGGACAGTTCTCCGCAGGCCACGCCCCCTCGCTGGCCACTGTTAAAGGAGCCGCGTCCTTGTCTCTCTGACAGCTCTCATAAGGCCTAAATCTGTTTCTTTGCTGAAATAAGCTTGATGCTGCAGCTGCAAGAAGATAAAGGTTGGGGGGCCGAAGAGTGGAGAAGGAGAGAAGGGCCTGAGAGGTTAAAGAACCCCAAAGTGAGGGAGTGTCAGAAGACTGGAGGGTAGTGGGTGAGGGGGACTGGTTCTGCTGCTACTGCTGCTAAGTCGCTTCAGTCGTGCGACCCCAGTGACGGCAGCCCACCAGGCTCCCCTGTCGCTGGGATTCTCCAGCCAAGAACACTGGAGTGGGTTGCCATTTCCTTCTCCAGTGGTTCTTCTAGGAAGGGACTAATGGGCGACACTGAGCATGCCCAAGTGTTTCCAAGCAACTCAAGAAAACGCCCCCTTAACTCCGTCTACACTGTGACTGAGGCTCAGTGCCCAGCTCTGAGGATGCAGAAAGAATCACACTTCTGCCCTGGGATCTCTCCAGCTGGTGGAGAAGGAAGATTTGGACACAAGTAACCATGCTATGCCAGCAAATTTGGAAAACTCAGCAGTGGCCACAGGACTGGAAAAGGTCCGTTTTCATTCCAATCCCAAAGAAAGGCAATGCCAAAGAATGCTCAAACTACCGCACAATTGCACTCGTCTCACATGCTAGTAAAGTAATGCTCAAAATTCTCCAAGCCAGGCTTCAGCAATACGTGAACCGTGAACTCCCTGATGTTCAAGCTGGCTTTAGAAAAGGCAGAGGAACCAGAGATCAAATTGCCAACATCCGCTGGATCATGGAAAAAGCAAGATAGTTCCAGAAAAACATTTATTTCTGCTTTATTAACTATGCCAAAGCCTTTGACTGTGTGGTTCACAATAAACTGTGGACAATTCTGAAAGAGATGGGAATACCAGACCACCTGACCTGCCTCTTGAGAAATCTGTATGCAGGTCAGGAAGCAACAGTTAGAACTGGACATGGAACAACAGACTGGTTCCAAATAGGAAAAGGAGTATGTCAAGGCTGTATATTGTCACCCTGCTTAATTAACTTATATGCAGAGTACATCATGAGAAACGCTGGACTGGAAGAAACACAAGCTGGAATCAAGATTGCCGGGAGAAATATAATAACCTCAGATATGCAGATGATACCACCCTTCTGGCAGAAAGTGAAGAGGAGCTAAAAAGCCTCTTGATGAAAGTGAAAGAGGAGAGTGAAAAAGTTGGCTTAAAGCTCAACATTCAGAAAATGAAGATCATGGCATCTGGTCCCATCACTTCATGGGAAATAGATAGGGAAACAGTGGAAACAGTGTCAGATTTTGTTTTTCTTGGGCTCCAAAATCAGTGCAGATGGTGACTGCAGCCATGAAATTAAAAGATGCTTACTCCTTGGAAGAAAAGTTATGACCAACCTAGAGAGTATATTCAAAAGCAGAGATATTACTTTGCCGACTAAGGTCCATCTAGTCAAGGCTATGGTTTTCCCTGTGGTCATGTATGGATGTGAGAGTTGGACTGTCAAGAAGGCTGAGCGCCAAAGAATTGATGCTTTTGAACTGTGGTGTTGGAGAAGACTCTTGAGAGTCCCTTGGACTGCAAGGAGATCCAACCAGTCCATTCTAAAGGCGATCAGCCCTGGGTGTTCATTGGAAGGACTGATGCTAAAGCTGAAGCTCCAGTACTTTGGCCACCTCATGGGAAGAGTTGACTCATTGGAAAAGACTCTGATGCTGGGAGGGATTGGGGGCAGGAGGAGAAGGGGACCACAGAGGATGAGATGGCTGGATGGCATCACGGACACGATGGACGTGAGTCTGAGTGAACTCCGGGAGATGGTGATGGACAGGGAGGCCTGGTGTGCTGTGATTCACAGGGTCGCAAAGAGTCGGACATGACTGAGCGACTGAACTGAACTGAACAGAACCGAACCATGCCACAATGGCTGCGTGTGAGGAACGTGTTGATCAGATGTACACTGCGTGCATTGGGTGTAACTGGGGGCACAGTGGAAAGACTGACTGCAAAGGCAAGAGAAAGGAAGGCTTCTTGGTGGTAATGGCTTTGGAACAGGTTTTGAAGATGGGTGGGGTATATACAGAAGGAAATGTGGACAAGGGTGCTCAAGGAAGAGGGAATTGCCTAAGCCACGGAATGAAGGCAAGAACCCTCTGGGGATGCTGGATAGTCTCACATGGCCCACAGGTAGCCATAAGTGGCTTTAAGTAGCTGATTTTGGCTCTAGACAGAATTAAGGGCCCCTTCCCCACTCCCACAGCCCCTCCCCACCCTCCTTCCCAGTGAACGGGAAATTATGCTTCCTCTTCTATCTTTCTCCTCAACTGTAAGGTTCTTGAAGGCAGGGAAATAAACCTTGTCACCTTTCCATCCCCAGTAAGGACTTCAAGGCTTGGCCCAGATGGACCCTTAAAACTGATAGAGCTGACAGTCCTGTTTGGAGGAGAGGAAGACTGAGCAGTGAGACAGTAAAGATGGACCAGGTCCTATGACTATCCTCCCCCTATCCTCCCTTGGGTGGCTCACAGGCACCATCCCCATCGTTTCTGTCTCTGGTCTCTGGGACGGGCACTGGCTTCTTCCTATTATACCATTAGAAACCAGAGACCCCTCCTTATCCCTCACCCCCAAGTCCAATGCATCACCAAGTCCTACCAAAGTTACCTTCTTTATTTTTCTCAAATCTGTGCACCTCTCCCCACCCTGTCATCACCTTCCTGAGCCAAGCCCCCTCTGGCCTGGCCTGGCCTAGCCTAGTCCTAATCCATTTCCTTTCTTCCCCTCTTCCCTCCCTCCAGTCCTTTCTCCATACTAATCTAGGTTGGCGTTTTCAAAATGCACACACCACCAACTGCTCCTCCTCTCAGTTACAACTCTGGTTTCAAGACTTCAGTGCCTGTCTCTGGCCTCAGGATAAAGATCAAAACAAGGCCCCAAAGACCCTGACCCTACTTTTGCATCCACCTTCATCTTTGGGCACTTTCTCCCTCACTCTCTGAGCCCAGGCTCCTGGTCTTTTTCTGTATTATTTCATTTGCTGGAATCTCTCTTCCTCTTCTGTTGCTCACTGTTGCCTAATCATCCCCCTTTCACTCTTTAACATCACTTCCTCAGGAAAGTCCTCTGTAACTTTCAGACAAGGACAGGCCCGACTGGTGTAGACTCTGGTTGCAGAGGATCTTTCACTTTCCCACCCTTTATCACAGGCTCTAATTATATATATTTGAGTCACCAGTTTAACTGGTTTCTGTTTCCACCCAGCCTGTAAGCTGCAGGAGGCCAGAGATTGAAGAGTTCATGGCACCCAGCACAGGCCTGGCCCAGAGCAAGCCTGAAATAGATATTTGTGGAATACATGAATTGAACTGTGGCCAGCCCTAGCTGCCTGCTGAACGATGTAGGCCATATCCTGTTGGCTGTGGAAGACTATTGGAGGGAATCAGGGTTTTAGGACTTTGGGATGATGAATGGATTGGAGGGGAGGAGAAAGTGGAGGCCCCGTAGAGTCGAAACTTAAGCAGAAACTTCAAAAGGTACAAAGGAAGTATAATTAGCCCCATCTTCCAGATGGAGAAAGCAAGGGTCAGAGAGGTTCAGTAATTTGCTTGAAGTCACATACCTAGTGAGTTGGCAGAGTCAGTTCCTCCTCCCAGGTCCTAGCGTCCAAGCTCTTCTTCACAAGCCAACCTGACTCTGACCCTCATGGCACAGACAGCTTGTCAACAGTGGTCCATAAGTGGGTGAGGGGCAGGCCTGGTGCCTGGGTAATGTGGATGCCCAACCCCTATCAGAGGGCCTGACCTATCATAGGCTTTCAGGTGGTACTTTTTGAATGGATGGATGGGGCCAGTTAACAGAAACAGCAGAGGCAGGAGCAGTAGCAAAGCTTTGCACCTAACTCATTGTCCTGGGAGCAGCTGCCAAGCAGTCCTTTTTCCATCGAGAAAGAGAAGCACCTTGAACACGAGGGCCATATTGCATTACTCAGGGATATCACCCTGTAGCCCAATTCCAGGACAGAGTGTCCTCAGTTACTCATCTGACCAGAAGGCGTGATGTCCAAGCCATGAGGTGGCTGTGCTTCACTACTGTTATCATTGTCATTATTCTTTGTTAGCCAAAGAGTGACAGCTTTGAAGACAATAAGTCTAGGGTTTATAGCTTGGAGGGAGGGATGTGTTGAGTGAGAAGAAGGGTATGATCACATTCCCTCTTCTCCTGACTGTCCCCAGAAGACCAAAGCCATAAGCAGGGACGTCTCTAGAGAGGCAGGAAACCTGGCCTGGGTGACTAAGCGAAGGGAAACGGCCACAAGTCAGAGCTTGCCTGGCACTGAGGAGATTATGCAGGACACCTGGTAGCCAGGGGAAAGGCCAAAGGGAACCTAGGGGCGATTTGATTTAGGTCATACCTGAATGGTCTAGTGGTTTTCCCAGTTTCTTCAACTGAAGTCTGAATTTGGCAATGAGGAGTTCATGATCCCAGCCACAGTCAGCTCCTGGTCTTGTTTTTACTGACTCTATAGAGTTTCTCCATCTTTGGCTGCAAAGAATACAATCAATTTGATTTCAGTGTTGGTCATCTGGTGATGTCCATGTGTAGAGTCTTATGTTATTGGAAGAGGGTGTTTGCTATGACTAGTGCATTCTCTTGGCAAAACTTTATTAGCCTTTTCCCTGCTTCATTCTGTACTCCAAGGCCAAATTTGCCTGTTACTCCAGATGTTTCTTGAGTTCCTACATTTGCGTTCTGTTCCTGTATAATCTAAAGGACATGATTTTTGGTTATTAGTTCTAGAAGGTCTCATAGGTCTTCATAGAACTGTTCAACTTCAGCTTCTTCAGCATTACTGGTTGGGGCATAGGCTTGGATCACTGTAATATTGAATGGTTTGCCTTGGAAGTGAACAGAGATCATTCTGTCATTTTTGAGATTGCATCCAAGTACTGCATTTCAGATTCTTTTGTTGACTATCATGGCTACTCCATTTCTTCTAAGGGATTCCTGTCCACAGTAGGAGATCTAATGGTATATGAGTTAAATTCACCCATTCCAGTCCATTTTAGTTGGCTGATTCCTAGAATGTCCATGTTCACTCTGCCATCTCCTGTTTGACCACTTGCAACTTGCCTTGATTCATGGACCTAGAATTCCAATATTCCTATGCAATATTGCTCTTTACAGCATTCAACCTTGCTTATATCACCAGTCACATCCACAACTGGGTTTTGTTTTTGCGTTGGCCCCATCCCTTCATTCTTTGTAGAGTTATTTCTCCACTGATCTCCAGGAGCATATTGGGCACCTACCCACCTGGGGAGTTCATCTTTCAGTGTCCTATCTTGTTGGCTTTTCATACTGTTCATAGGGTTCTCAAGAATACTGAAGTGGTTTGCCATTCCCTTCTCCAGTGGACCACATTCTGGTTTGTGACATTGTACAGGAGACAGTGATTGAGACCATCCCCATGAAAAAGAAATGCAAAAAAGCAAAATGGCTTTCAGAGGAGCTCATACAAATAGCTGTGAAAAGAAGAGAAGTGAAAAGCAAAGGAGAAAAGGAAAGATATACCCATTTGACTGCAGAATTCCAAAGAATAGCAAGGAGGGATAAGCCTTCCTCAGTGATCAATGCAAAGAAATAGAGGAAAATAATAGAATGGGAAAGATTAGAGATCCCTTTAAGAAAATTAGAGTAGAGATACCAAGGGAATATTTTATGCAAAGATGGGCTCCATATAGGACAGAAATGGTATAGACCTAACAGAAGCAGAAGATATTAAGAAGAGGTGGCAAGAATACACAGAAGAACTATACAAAAAAGATCTTCATGACCCACATAATCATGTTGATGTGGTCACTCACCTAGAGCCAGACATCCTGGAATGTGAAGTCAAGTGGGCCTTAGGAAGGGTCACTACGAAGAAAGCTAGTGGAGGTGATGGAATTCCAGTTGAACTCTTTCAAATCCTAAAAGATGATGCTGTGAAAGTGCTGCACTCAATATGCCAGCAAACTTAGAAAACTCAGCAGTGGCCACAGGACTGGAAAAGGTCAGTTTTCATTCTGATCCTAAAGAAGGGCAATGTGAAAGAGTGCTCAAACTACCACACAATTGCACTCATCTCATACACTAGTCAAGTAATGCTCAAAATTCTCCAAGCCAGGCTTCATCAATATGTGAACCGTGAACATCTAGATGTTCAAGCTGGATTTAGAAAAGGCAGAGGAAGAGAGATCAAATTGCCAACATCCTCTGGATCATTGAAAGAGGAAGAGAGTTCCAGAAAAACATCTATTTCTGCTTTTTTTTTTGACTATGCCAAAGCCTTTGACTGTGTGGATCACAATAAACTGTGGAAAATTCTTAAAGAGATGGAAATACCAGACCACCTGACCTGCCTCTTGAGAAACCTGTATTTAGGTCAGGAAGAAACAGTTAGAATTGGACATGGAACAACAGACTGGTTCCAAATAGGAAAAGAAGTACGTCAAGGCTGTATATTGTCACACTGCTTATTTAATATATATGCAGAGTACATCATGAGAAACGCTGGGCTGGATGAAGCCCAAGCTGGAATCAAGGTTGCTGGGAGAAATAGCAATAACCTGAGATATGCAGACGACACCACCCTTATGGCAGAAAGCGAAGAACTGAAGAGCCTCTTGATGAAGGTGAAAGAGGAGAGTGAACAAGTTGGCATAAAGCTCAACATTCAGAAAACTAAGATCATGGCATCTGGTACCAACACCTCATGGCAAACAGATAAGGAACAGTTGCAAGAGTGACAGAGTTTATTTTGGGGGCTCCAAAATCACTGCTGATGGTGGCTGCCCATGAAATTAAAAGATGCTTGTTTGCTTCTTGGAAGAAAAGTTATGACCAACCTAGACAGCATATTAAAAAGCAGAGTATTTTGCCAACAAAGGTCCATCTAGTCAAGGCTATGGTTTTTCCAGTAGTCATGTATGGATGTGAGAGTTGGACTATAAAGAAAGCTGAATGCTGAAGAATTGATGGTTTTGAACTGTGGTGTTGGAGAAGACTCTTGAGAGTGCCTTTGACTGCAAGGAGTTCCAACCAGTCCACCCTAAAGGAAATCAGTCCTGAATATTCATCGGAAGGACTGATGCTGAAGGTGGGACTCCAGTACTTTGGCCACCTGATGCGAAGGGCTGACTCATCTGAAAAGACTCTTATGCTGGGAAAGATTGAGGGCAAGCTGAGCCGTGCACAGAGGGGTCGATAAAATACATCCAACCCCTCAGGGAACTGCCCAACCCACAGTTGACAGACATAAGCAAATATGTCTAGAGTGAGTTTATAGGAACACTGGTACCACAAAACACAAAAGAAGAAGCAATTTGTTCATTCTGGAGTGGAGTGGGGGCTGTGTCAGGGAAAGCAACAGAGAAGTGACACTGAAGCAGGGTCCCAAAGGGTTTGTAGAAATTCACCTGGGGAGCAGGAGGGAAGGTGTTCGGCAGGGGCCCGCTTGAGCAAGGGCATGGAGGCGTGCCGCACATGCTGTGTTTGCTGTGCCCAGAGCTTCTGGTCCAAGTCAGTGTAACGCCAGATGCCAGGAGCCCAGGCTGAGCAGCATTAGGATAGGGAAGGCCCATCCTGGCCACCTGGCTGGGGCGAGGTGGGGGAGCATGTGCTGATCCAAGCTGACTCCCCTTCAGGGGAAAGGTTGAGGCCATTCACACAGGTGGTGAAGTAATTGGACCCTGTCCTAGTCCTGTGTTCAGTTTACTATTTTTATTATTTTATAGAATTGGGCATCTGGAGAATCAAAAATAAATCTTTGCCCATTGAAACAGGAAGCGTGGAGACCAAGGGTTTCAGGGGAAGGGTTGGGAGAAGAGTGAGGTAGGAACTGGATTGAGGGTCATCCAGAAAGGAACAGGACAGGAGGAAGAGTGGCAGGTGGTCTGGGCCCTGTGCTAGCTGTTCTGGAGAGCCACACACATCCTGCCCTGCCTTCCCTGGGCAAAATCCTCACCTCATTCTGTGCTCTCTCCACAGCTCTGGAGGTCTGTACTCTGGAAGGTGCTAGAAAGAAAGCCTGTGAGTGTGATCCGGACTCCAGAGCCCCTAACCCACCACCGCCATAGTAGGAAAAGGTGCCAAAGGGATGCTGGTGAGTACAGGGACCAGACTGCCGCGAGGGGGTGGGGGTCATGAGCACCTTCCATCCCTTCTGGGGCCTGCTTTCAGCTGCTGGCCCCAACAGGAGGGCCGAGGAGGCTCCATGGGGCCCAAGTCTGGCACTGTCAGGACTCCTGAGTGCTAGGGCTATCGCAGGCTTGGGCAGGCAGCCCCTCACCTAGGAGGTTAGATACTAGTGTGGTTTGGAGCCCACAGCAGGGAGATTATGCTACAGAGCCCGAAAGTCGTGCTGGGAGGCAGGAAGCACACTCCCCACCCTCATCACGAGATACCCTGGAGATCAGGCTGCAGTCGATCCTGTCTGGAGGGCTGTCCTGTGGCTGACACCCTGACATCCTCATCCTGTGCTCTGCCTGCTGTGGGGAGCATTCAGTAGGGGCTGATCAAGGAGTCCCCAGAGACTGATTTTTCTCTTCTTCCACTCGAAAAATAGCATAGAACATTTCATGTTGAATCCTCTTGTGAGGTCTTTCAGGACACATCCCTCTCCCCTTTCCCCAAGACACGGCTCTTCACTGCCCACTGCCTCAGAGCACAGGAGAGGTGGTGCGAAGCAGAGGGCAAGAGCAGGGCCAGCTCATGGATGGATGGCTCATGGATGGACGGAGCTGGCCAGCTCTGGAATCAGGAGACAGGAAAATACCCCAAGGGTGGTCGTTGTAGTCCTTCTCTGGGGAAATTGCCTCAAGAACCAGTGAGACTGGGCAGCTGCCCGGGGGAATCCAGTGGCTAAGCATGGCCCTTCCCTTGGCTCCTTCCTTCCCCACAGGGATTCTTTTGTTGCTGTTCTCATTCTGTGAAAGTTGATTGACCCAGGGCCTCTTACTGAGCCCTCCCCAAACAAGCCCTGTCCCACCAGGGATTTCTGGGACACTTAAGTCCTCGGTCCAGAGAAATGCTGTTGGGGAGGGAGCCAAACGGTTGTGCTCCAGGCTGAGGACCCTCTTTCCTGCCTGGTCCTGAACTTCCAGCATCCAGCCCCTCAAGCCCGCTCTGGTCTGGCCCACTCCTGATTGGAACAAGTCTGAATGAATTAGGCTTCTCAAAGTATGCCTGAGCCAGCCTGAGCTCGTGAGTGCCCAGATGTGGGCAGAGATGGAGGTCTCCAGACCCGCATACTTGCTAGGGGGGAGTGGATGCCATGTTAGGATCAAGACTGGCTTCCTTCTTGCCAGAAGTGTTGGAATTGCCATGGGCCTGTAGCTGAAAGTGGAGTGCAGTTCTGCTCCTCCCTCCATGGAGATCTGAGTCCCGTGAAACTTAAGAAACCCTCTGAGGACTCGCTGGCTGCTCTGCTTTCTCTGGAGTGACCCTGAAAGGACTGGGGCGGGCAGGCAGGGGTGATGTGGGGCCCACATGGGCAGCACAGAGAGCCTGAATCCCAAGGTCCCAGAACCCCTAAGAGGAGTGCCATCCCTCTTTGCTAACCTGGGCAGCTGTACCTGGAGTTCATTAGCTGCCCGTGGTCCACTAAGGGCAGATCATGAAGGATGCTCCTTCTCTAGAGGCCACGGTGGGGCAGAACAGAGGGAGCTGAGGGCCATGCATGTAAACCAGGGGCACTTGGACCCTCCAGGTGTGTGAATTCTGTCGCCATTTGTGTCCTGGTATTGGGAGCAGGCAGCTGGCCCTGGCCACGAGGTCCTCACTTCCATCTCCCTTTGCCCCAGGCTTGGGTGTGAAGACATGGGCCCCCTGGGGCTCGTCAGTGTCTACCATGTGTCATCCTTGGAGTCTCTGCTGCGCTCTCCATGCAGCAGGTGCCCCGTGGAGGACAAGCCACTTCCCAGCCCGTGCCCAGGCCCACTGCCTGCCGCACGTGTTCCTCCCCACCACTCCCAGCCCAGATGGTCTCTGCCAGGCCAGCTCAGCTGCCTCCCTCACACCTCAGCAGCTCCTAGGACAGGGCCATGCAGGAACCCAGCTGGCCAGGGCACTTCCAAGCCTGGGAGCAGCTGGGATGCTTGGCGGCACCAGGGGTGGTGCGGGGGGTGGTTCCTTTCATGGAGACCTAGAGCCTCTATTTTATACACATGTAGGACCAGGTTTCCTGGGGCTCAGAGGACAGGGAGCTGGTAGAGAGGAGCCCAGAACAGGAGAGCCCAACTTCTGCTGCTAAGTCGCTTCAGTCGTGTCTGACTCTGTGCGGACCCCATAGATAGCAGCCCACCAGGCTCCTCTGTCCCTGGGATTCTTCAGGCAAGAATACTGGAGTGGGTTGCCTTTTCCTTTTCCAATGCATGCATGCATGCTAAGTCACTTCAGTCGTGTCCGATTCTGTTCAACCCCATGGACAGCAGCCCACCAGGCTCCTCTGACCACGGGATTCTCTAGGTAAGAATACTGGAGTGGGTTGCCATTTCCTTCTCCAAGAGCCCCACTGGGTCAGCTTTAACCCCGCAGTCTCACACGAGGTCCAACTCAGTCCCCTCCCCTGTGCCTGCTCCCACTTGTATAGCATCTTGGGCAGCTAGGCCTTAGTGAGTCTTACTGGTCTCTCCCCACATCTCTGCTGCATTGGGTGCCTCTGCTACTGGGAAGCCTCATGATGAATAGAGCAGAGTCACCCAGGCTGGGGCTCCAGGTGCTGGAGCATGTAAATTGTCCTAGAAGGCTTTGAAAGCACCACAGGCCGCCTAGGGCTGTCCCACCCTGACCTGTTCTGTTATGCTTTGACAAAAGTGTTTAGATACGTCTTGTCTGCAGCAGCCATCTCAGAGCCTGGTGCACAGTGGGTGCTCACCTAGCCCGGGTCCTGCCGTGTGGCAGGTGCTCAACCAGTAGGACATGGCACACACTGGGCACTCACTAGCACAGTGCCAAGCGCACAGTGCATGCTCACCCTGCTCAGGGCTGACCATATCCTGGGTCCTCACCTGGCCCAGAATTTGGCATACATGGGGCACTCATCTAGTGCAGGACCCAGCAAACCACCAGGGCTCCCTGGCATGGGGCTGGCATACAGTGGGTGCTCTCCCAGCACTGGACTTGGGACACACTGGGTGCCGTCCTAGTGTGGTTTGACACACAGTAGGTCTTCTCCTATCTTAGGCACCAACATGCAGTGGGCACTCTCCTTATATGACGAGGACTAGCACAGAGAGGAGGTGCTGGCCCAGCCAGGCCGGCCTGCACAATGACTGGTTGATCCTAGATTCACAACTACAGCCTCCCCAGTGAAATGGACAATATCTAGATCCAGAAGAAAAGGCCCAGCCTCCTCAGGCTTCCTCTCTGGACCTAGGACCTACCCTCCATTCCACTTGCCCTCCCACCTCCCCCCGGANNACCTCCCCCCGGACCCCCTGGAGCCCACCGACTCAGCTCTGTGGCCTCCCCTCCCCTCACACAGCTTCCCAGCAGCCCCACTACCCCAGCAGTTGCAGTCCTGCCTCAGCAGGACCTTCCGTAGGAGTCACAGGTTGCAAACAAAGCCCCTCAACTCCTTGGCCCTCTGGAGGAATGCCCACTCTTATTAAGAAAAGTCAGAGGCAGGCTTGGGGGAGCCGGCCTCCCTGAGTGGGGCTAGAGTAGCTGGTTCCCACTAATGAGGCCTCATTACGGCCAGGACCCAGCAGGGCTGCTGCCGCCTGCTGTCCCCATATGGCCAGAGCCAGAGAAAGCTGTCCGGCCAGGGCTGCCTGTTCTGGGCACCTGGCCCAGGCCAAGGCAGCCAAAGCCCAGAGCCCACCCTGGGTGGAAGTGAACATTTGGGCATCATGGGTGACTGGGCTTTCCTGGAGCTGGTGGCACAGCCAGTGGCTTGGCCCTCAATCTGGACTCACAGGAAGTCAGCAGAAGTCAGCAGAGTGTGTCTGGGGACCCGGCTGCATGAGGCTGGCCTGGAAGCAGCTCAGTCACTAGGGTCTGAGGCCATTCTCTTGGGAGACTTGCTTGAGCCAAGCACTCCCCATCTTCTCTCCCAAACTGAGCATAGTAGCATATCCACTGGGGCTGTTGGGAGGATTAAATGAGTTAATATATATTAATATGAAGTGTTTAGGACAGCATCTGGCTCACAGTAAGCACTTCATATATATTATCTATTACTATTACTTATAATGCTTACTAGCTTCAAAGATGGGTAGATATGATCCCCATTTTAGAGATAAAGAAACTAAGACCGGACAGGACAAGTAAAGTAACTTGCCTAAGGACATACATAGAGGGAGAGCCACCAGCGCTGGGGTTTGAACCCAGGCCTGTCTGACTCTAAAGACTTTGCCCTTTAAGAGTAATGATGTTGGGACTTCCCTGGTAGTCCAGTGGCTAGGAACCCACCTTGCAGTGCAGGGGACATGAGTTCAATGCCTCTGGTCAGAGAACTAAGGTCCCACATGCCGCGGAGCAACTAAGCTGTTGCACCGCAACTACTGAGCCCATGCATCGCAACCCAAGAGCCCATATGCTGCCCTTAGACCCAAACAGCCCAATAAATATTTTTAAAATAATAATGACAAAAAAGGTTAAAATAGCATCATCCTGCCACGTTCCCACTGGCGTCAACACACTTACCAAACTCACAGGGAAGCTGTCCTTTACATCAGAATTCATTCATGATCTTAGGTTACTAAGATCCTGCTGCTGCTACTGCTAAGTCGGTCGCTTCAGTCGTGTCTGACTCTGTGCGACCCCATAGACGGCAGCCCACCAGGCTCCCCCATCCCTGGGATTCTGCAGGCAAGAACACTGGAGTGGGTTGCCATTGCCTTTTCCAATGCATGAAAGTGAAAAGTGAAGAGTCATGTTCGACTCTTAGCGACACTGTGGACTGCAGCCTACCAGGCTCCTCCGTCCACAGGATTTTCCAGGCAAGAGTATTGGAGCGGGGTGCCATTGCCTTCTCCTACTAAGATCCTACGTTGTACCAAACCCTTTGCCCACCCATCAGTTTCTAAAAACTAGAAGTTGTGTCTTCCCAACACGAGAACACTCGTGCCCACCTTCCTGGTCACTGGTTTATGGTGTCCCAGCACCCACTGGAGACTGACCAGTGAGCATGGCCTCAGAGAAGAGGGATGGAGGGTCTGAGTGACATTCTGCCCAGACCACTCAGCACACTCTTCCAGAGGGACTGCCTCAGGTTCTAGGCGACGCAGTGCTAATCCTCAAGAGTCCTTGTTCTGCAGCTGCCCTCTTGGGCTAATGCTATCTTTCTTCAGACAGGTGGCAGCGCAGTTCACCAGGCCACCACTCTTGTGCACAGTCAGTCACATTCTTCTCTGAGGACACACTCTACCATCTTGGCTGGCTGGAGATCCCCAAGTCCTGGGGGGATTGCGCCAGTGCCCATCACCCCTCAGGCCATAGCACTCTGCGAAGTCCAAGGTGCTCTGGTAGTGCACTGTGGCTATGTCCCCTTCTCCCTGCCCCATCACCATCCCTAGTGCCCAGTGGTACCCAACCTCTTTACCAGGAGCCCACCAAGTGCCAGGCCTGTATGCTCAGAAGCATCTGGGCCCCAGACCCCACTCTAGAATGGGAATAAGCTGCCCTCTCTCTCTCTCTTCTGTGCCTGCTCTGCCCCACCCTGTGGTTGTGAGTGTGTGTGTGTGTGTTGTTCCAATAACTTGCTGGGAACAAGGGAGAAACACAATAAGCCCCATGCCTCACACTAGCTGTGGAGCATCTGTGCTGGGCTCCATGGGGACTGGTCGGAGCGGGAGGGCCAGGGGAGGGGGTAGGTAGAGCTTCCGGAGGAGATGAAGTAAAAGTAATTGATGCTGCCCAGCAAGCAGTGGAAGAGGCAGGGGATGCATCAGTGTCGCCCGGAACTGGCAGAGGTGTGAATGAGTGGAGCAGACGCACACACTCCACTCCAAGTGTTCACCCCAAGATGGCGGCAGCTCAGGAACCTGTGGACCCCTCCTCCCCAGAACAGGTCAGTCATTTTCCAGGAGGTTGAGCCCGCTTTCTGGTGCCAGGCAGACTGGGAGGCAGGACTGGGGGTGGGGAGAGGGGCTGAGTGGTCTGTACCAGGGAGGGGCAGGCACAGCCAGCCAGAGAGACAAACACCAGCAAAAGTGATGCAGAAAGTTGCAACTGTGCAAAGGAGCTGTGTGGCAGGGGTGTGGGGGAGGAGAATGGGGGTGTAAGGGCTCCCCCAGCCCAAGGACCTGCTGAGAATCTACTCTGTGTATCAAAAGCTGCATTGTCCTAGCTCCCGGGGAGATGGGCCGGAGGTGCCCAGGAATTGTACCAATCAATTTGTCCCCATTGTCTGTGCCACGGCAGTTACTCCTATGGGGAGAGTGGGTGAGGGGGCAGGGGGACTTGGTACCGGGCTGCGTGGTGAGGATGGGGGAAGGGGGTGGGCAAGCATCTCAGCTGGGAGGCGACAGACCGTGCGGAACATTTGCCAGTGTCCAGGACTAGGGCCCGGGTAGGGTGGGCACCACCAGTGTGCCCTCATCCCTGGAAGCTGGGGATGGGCGGGGATGGCAGCAACAATGTGACTGATGGCAGTGAGGGAGGGGGGACTGGGACAGTCACCTTCTTTCTCTGCAGCACATCCTGACTTGACCTCCAGAAGGCAAGAGAAGGCATGTCCTCTAGGGAGATCTGGGTTGGGTTTGGGAGTAGCATTATGCAAGGCTGCCCTCCACCCTCAGGACTGGCAGGGTCGGCAACCAAAGCCACTTCCAAAATGCCAGCCTGCTGCCGGCCGACTGGAGCAGAGGCTGCTCACGGCTGCCACAGTGCGGGGCAGGACTGCTGGGCTCCAGGGCAGAGACAGAGCCCACCCAAAGGTCCCGTCACTACTCCCAGGGTCTGGAGTGGAGCCTGGCATGCCTGAGCTGCATCGCCTGTCTGCCATCCACAAGTTTGGCAGGTCAATACTGGCAGAGCCCTCTGCTAGTCAGGGCTCTGGGATGAAACAGCACCGGGCACGTCCTTGCCTCTCTCACCTCCCTATGAGGGTCTAATCTCCTGAGAGGTGGCGTGAGGTTTTCCTTGAGGCAGGAGACACTAATAGCCCCTGTATACTGCTCGAGTCTGGGGTAGATTTTCCCATGGTCCTGCTCCTCCAGCCTGGCCCTTGACTCTTTCACGTGTCTAGATCAGGAAGCCAGTTGAAGGATGGAAGGCTTTGTCATTACAGGGCAGGTGCTACCTCAGGAAGACAAGTTGGGGAACCAAGAACCAAGGGTTGTGAGGTCACGGGGTTTCCCGAGGCAGCCACGCTTTACTGTCATGGCTGTTCTGTCTGAATTCCCGCTCTGGAGCTCAGGGAAGGCTGCCAGGGATATGGATTTGGCTCAAGGTCAGTCTAAGATGTAGGGTCTTGTCCGTTCTCCTCTGCAAAGTTTGTCTTGGATAGGACTTCATCCCTTGAGCAAACCCTGGGGCTTCAGAGTCCTGGAAAAGAAGCCTGCCGGCTCCCCGCAGGGCCTGCCCGCCTGGCCTGCTCCGCCTGGCCTGCTCCAGGAGTCCTGAGTGTCCACCGCAAGCAGAAGTGAGAGCTCTCAATTCACAGAAATATCCAGTGGACACTGCTCTTGGAGGGCGGGAGTTGGCAGCCTGGGCACAGCTATCGCCCAGAGTAGAAACCTGGGCTGCCTCTGAGTCTGGATGCAGAGCAGGGAGGGGCGCCTCTGTGGTGCAGGGTGGGAGGGCGCCTCTTTGGTGCGGGTCGGGGTGTGGGGCTCTGTGGTGCGGGGTAGGGGGAGCTCTGGCTTCTGCCCTCGGAGCTGAACTGCCTGAATCCAGCTCAGCAGAACAGTGAGTAAACAGAGGGCAGAAGGCTAGGGAGAGGACTTACCTAAGCAACTGCTCAGTGTGGCTCACCCAGCTGGGCAGGGGTGGGGTGTGAGGATGTGAACCCAAGACAGGTCACAGATCCTTGTGCAGGCATGGACACTGCTGCCTCAATGACTGCTTCTTAGGACAGGGGCGCCGAGGGTCTTGTGTGTATGTCTTTGCATGGCAGATGTCATGGAGGATGGTCAGCCAGCCCATCCACACAGCTGCGGAAGGCACGTCCCATAGCCTGCATCCTGCTGAGCCTGGGGAAGCTTGGGCACAGGCTGAGGCAATCCCCACCCCGGACATCACCCATGAGGCCTATGAGGACGAGTCAGAGGTGAGGGTAGGGGCTATCCAGGGAGCCCGAGGGGGAGGGACCAACCCAGGAGGGCACCAGGCCACTCTGGTTTAACTCACCACCCAGGTGTGAGTGAAGGAGGGAGGGCAGCGAGGGGCAGCAGACAGTGGGAGATGGGTGACAGGCAGCAGGAGCCTGGAGCCTGGCCAGTCGGCGGTGCTGAGCTGGGTTAGGCAGACAGATGGGCCCGAAGAGATTCTTTTGTGGGCACCTCAGAGCCAACAACCTCTGCAGGGACCGTTACTATCAGTGACAGGCCTTCCAGCCAGCAGGTAAAAAAGAATGGAGGGCTTAGAATGGGGAAAATTATGCAAGGAGAAAAAAACTTGTGCAGCATTAGAAAAGTCTCGCTGGCTTTGGGCATTGCTGTCCAGGAAGGAAGTGGAGGGGAGTCCCCAGAGGAGGGTGGGAAGGGAACTAGAGCCCCCAGGAAGCCCCACAGAGGGACCCTTCCCTCCAGTGTTCTTGGAGGAATGTGGGCTTCCTCTGTTCTTTGCTGAGTGCCATGCCCTCACCAGTCAGACTGCCTGCACATGGCTTGCACTGGAATGAAAAGTCAGAGGCCTAGCTGTGGACCAGGCCCCCACGGCAGCATTCCCTCCACAGCTCCTGAATGGGGCACTGGCGGGCTGGGATACAGGGCCAGGGAGCAGTGGCTGGTGCTGCTTCTGCTGGGAGCTCCTCCCACCACTTGCAGGGCCTCATTACACCTCCTCCTGCATAGTGGACCCCTCGTGTTTGTTATTTCCCGCCACGGTCCCGTCCGCATCTCCAGTTCCAGGCCCCAGGCCCCCAGGCTCGGGCCTCCAAGGGGCACAGCCAGCAGGGCTGAACTGCTGAGCACAAGGGTCAGTAGCGTGCTGCTCGTGAATGCCACCGCTGACTCTCGAGGGCTCAGTCAGCCTGCGACTCGCTGCTGGCCACCCTCCCGGGCCCCTCCACACCAAGGGAGGAGCAGAGACCTCAGAGGCCCAAGTCTGGTCCCACTGCACTTGGTCAGGCCTTGAACATCAACTTTAGGACCTCGGTCTCTGCAAGAGGCCTTGCCCTTGCTCCACCTGTGAGGCCACCCTGGATCCTCAGTTGTCTCTCTTATGGCTATAACTGCTGCTTCGTGACCCCACCCATGTACTCTGCAGCTGCTACAGTTCTCCATTGTGCCCCTAAGTAAACAAGCCTCAGACAGAATAAAACTGTTATTGTAGGATCAACATATAGGAAGCCTATTTGGCTGGGCTTTGTTTGGGAATAGATAAACTATGCCAGGCAGGCCTCATGCCCTCTGAAAAAATGCCGCCTGGACCCCACACTATTGCTAGGCCTGTCTCCCAAAAAGGTCCTAGGAGATGGTTAACAGGCTTAGTCGGGATTCTGTAGGGACCTGTCACACCAGGACGAGGAGCTGCCCTCTCCCAGGGCCAAGGTGGCCTTCAAGCCTCTTCATCAGGGCAGCCTTCTGTGACCTCACCCTGCTCCTACCCCAACCCTAGTCATCCTTTCATGTTCTCGTTGTGGTCACTTTGAAGCTGCATGTAAAAATTATGTGTTTATCTCATTAATGACTTACTTCCTCCTAGACTTCTAGCTCTGAGTGAGTCAGGGTATGTTTTGTTCCCTTCTGAATTTCCTGAGCCTGAGGTAGGGCCTGGCACATAGTAGGTGCTTGTAAACCTCTGTGTGCGAGTGAATGCACACAGGCTCTGCTGGTTGGTTCTGGGTGCTCTGTGAAGGGTTCCTGGTACTGGGCCCCAAACGTCCCAGGACCATGTGAGGCTCAGGGTCTCCTCTGGGCAGTGCTGGGTGGGAGGTGACACCTTTGGCAAGGACAAGGTTGTCTGTCTGTGCAGTAGTGCCCACGTACTATGCAAGCCCGGAACGGCCCCCAAGATGTGCCCTCTGAGAGCAAAGGGTGCGTGGCTAGGAGGGCCGCCATCAGTTGGTGAGACCATTCCCCCACTCTGCGCCTGTTGGTCAGTGTCAGAGTCCAGCAGCATGTCAAAGCACCAGGCCCGTTTGTTTATTTGCCTGCGTGCCTTGAATCTGTCTCTTTCAAACTGAGGGTCAGTGTCACTACCACGCTGTACCTCAGGTAGGTCAAGCAGCGATGTCTCTGATCTGATGTCCTCAGGGACCCTGGCCATTTCTCTTGGGAGAACAGCCCACCTCTGGGAGACTGTCTGTGTCACTCAGGGAGTCTCTGGGCTTCTCTGTTGGTGACTCTCTGGGTCCTCTCTTGCCTCTGAGACTCCTCTGACCCCACAGGCTCTGGTTCAGGGTGGCTGACTCAGTGGGAGGGGTGGAACGGACGTGACATGGGGGATGGGTCTGCTCACACTTACAAAGGGACTTACTGGGTTAATCCCAACTGTGGGGGTTGGGGTCCTCAGTGGGGCTTCAGGCGACCCAGTCCAGCTGCATAGCTCCCCAGGTGAGCCCACATCCTTCCTTTGGGGCAAACCCCCTCTTCAGCCTTTCCTGACCAGCTCCCCCCTCTGCAGCCCGTGCTCTCTCAGCTCAGAGACCCTTTTCCAGAGTCACTCCCTAGTTCCCCTGAGGGAACTGGAACTAGAACTCCCCAGAGTCTGTCCTCCAAGTCTGGCACGGTGCCTACAACTCTGGTCTCCTCCCCCAACTCATGGCCAGCAGCTCCCCTGCCTCAGCCCAGGTCAGCTTCCCCAGGGCTCCCCTCCTCAGTCATGGGCAATTAGAGATGGCTCCCCTGCCCCCCGCC
Organism: Redunca redunca; assembly: GCA_006410935.1. Lineage (NCBI taxonomy): Eukaryota > Metazoa > Chordata > Mammalia > Artiodactyla > Bovidae > Redunca > Redunca redunca. The sequence goes on along the minus strand of SJYQ01003394.1, from coordinate 611,573 downwards.
CCCATCCTGCATTCCAGAATGCCTTCCTCAGGTCTGGCCTAGCTCAGTTGCTTTCCCCTTCTTATACCCTGCAGCCCTGACCACCAGGTGCCCCCTGGAAAAAGCCATCAGCTGGGGAGGGGCCCAGTGTCCCCTCCCCCACAGCCACCTGCCATGGGCAGCATGCTCAGCCTGGCGATATGATGGTGGCGGGCTGGGGGGCTGTCTGGACACAGACCCCTTTGTGCCCAACCCAGCTTGGCTGCTTGGTATGAGGCTCAGCTGCTCCCAGATCCTCACCCAGAGGGAACAGGGGAGGTTTTGGAGGGGCTGGGGCTGGGGGGCTCTCAGCTTGAGCTCCCTCTCAGTGTCTCACCTCTCAGATGCCGGCAGCAGCTCCTTAGGTGGGCTGGTTCCCCCAGCACAGGGTGCTGGGGGGCTGGTGAGGGAGGCCCCACTTGGCACCCTCTGGTAGCCACTCTTGCCTCTGTGCTCCTCTGCCAGGCCTGCCTGCAGCTTCTGCCAACAGAGGGGAAGCCCAGGGTGGGGGTGGAGGCCTGGAGGGTCCATGGTGTCCCCACTAGGGGAGGCCTGAAGGGTCAGGAACCTCATGCCAATGCCTTGCCAATGGTGGCTTTTCTCTTGTCTGCACAGAATGATGCTATGCCCAACAAGGCCATCAAGAAGGACCACAGCCTCCAACGGGGCAACTGGGGCAACCAGATCGAGTTTGTACTGACGAGCGTGGGCTATGCCGTGGGCCTGGGCAATGTCTGGCGCTTCCCATACCTCTGCTATCGCAACGGGGGAGGTACCCAGTGGGCACAGGGCAGGGACCACCCACGTGGATAGAGCCCAGCCACCAGGGCCCAGCCACCCCCTTCCAGCACAGACCCCACTCCTAATCTCCTTTGCCCCCACCCCTGGCTTAGGTACCCTTTACCCCCTGACCTTGGCAGCCTGATCCCTCGAGGGGAGAAAAGGTAGAGAGGAAAGCAACCCAACCCCCCAAGTCTCAGTTTTATACCCCCAGCATTTCAACAGCTGCCCCCAAAATGATTCGGGGGACAATGTGGGAGACCCGGGTTCGATCCCTGAGTTGGGAAGATCCCCTGGAGAAGGAAATGGCAATCCACTCCAGTACTATTGCCTGGAAAATCCCATGGACAGAGGAGCCTGGTAGGCTACAGTCCATGAGGTCGCCAAGAGTCAGACACGACTGAGCGACTTCACTTTCAGCTAATGTATGTGAAATTGCTTGGTTAAGTCATCAATTCCCACCCAAACATGGCAGCTGTAGGACCTGGGTTCAACTCAGAGCAGATTTTCTGGGAACCCCTGTCAAGTTCAAAAACAGGCCATGAGCAGTGTGCCTCAGACTGAGGCTCCAGTCCAGGGCATGGCACACCCCCCTGGAAGCCCAGCCAATTGCAAAGGTTCTGCTGTCGGGTTCTGAGCAGGAAGAGGGTGGGATTCCCCCAGAGCCGGCCCTGAGCCAGCCCTCTCCCTGCCCACCAGGAGCCTTCCTGATCCCCTACTTGATCATGCTCATCTTCTGTGGGATCCCCATCTTCTTCATGGAACTCTCCTTTGGCCAGTTTGCAAGTCAGGGCTGCCTGGGGGTCTGGAGGATCAGCCCTATGTTCAAAGGTGAGGCCTGGATGGGGTACACACACACACACACACACACACACACACACACGCCCCTGGTAGCCGTGCTGACTCACCCATCTGTACAAAGACTGCCAACCCCTATGGAACCCGGGTGTTGACCCGAGGTCCACATCAGTGGCCAAGGCCAGGGGCACATGCTGGGATCCATTGTTTACTTGGCCTTCACCCTCTCCTCCTACCACACACATACACAAAAGCCCTTCAACTGCTCCCCCACTCCGCCCCCAGCTTGCTCCTGCCAAGGCTTTGTCCTGCCCCTTCTGTGGCCCTCCATGAAAGCCTGCCCCTCAGGCCCTTGAGAATTACCTTCGAGTCCTTTGGCTAGGCGTGTGAGGCTGCTCCTGCCCCCCCTCCCGCAGGTGTGGGCTACGGCATGATGGTGGTGTCCACGTACATCGGCATCTACTACAACGTGGTGGTCTGCATTGCCTTCTACTACTTCTTCTCGTCCCTGACGTCTGTGCTGCCCTGGACCTACTGCGATAACCCTTGGAACACGCCCAGCTGTATGAGCATGTTGGATAACCCCAACTTCACTAAGAGCGTGCAGCCTCCTGCCCTGCCTGGCAACGTCTCTCAGGCACTCAACCAGACCCTCCAGAGGACAAGCCCCAGCGAGGAGTACTGGAAGTGAGGCCCCCATGGGAACTGGGCTTCTAGGGGTTACCCTGGGAACCTATCTTCAGCCCTCCCTCTTCGACGCAGGGCAGTGGTCTGCAGTCTAGGGAGGGTGCCAGGAATGGAGCAGGGCAGGGGTGTGGGAAGAAACGTAAGGAGCTCACAGCCCACTTCAGGAGAGGCTGCTGCACAGGCTTTGTGAGTTTGTGAGCATCCTTACACAGCAGCACTGAGGCTCCAGCAGCCAGGCAGGTGAGATGAGGAGGGTCGGGGCAAAGAGGATTGGCCTCCTGGTAAGCAGAGAGCATGGGCAGAGGCCCTTAGTCGCAGATGGGCCTGAGGGAAACCCATTGTGACGAACGGTAACAAGTGTGGGGGGTACTCACCAGCCATGTGGTAGCCTACAGGGAGTACGTGATTTCTTGGAGGGCTTATAAGAATGAAGCGTAGACCTAACTCTGCAGAACCAAAGAAGAGCTGTGGAAGTTTCCTGAGCCCAGAGCTGTCATTATCAAGCTGTGTTTGGGAAGGGCAGCCTGGCACCCCTGAGCTCTGTGCTGACAGAGAATGGAGTCCTCAGGGCTGGCTCGAAGCTGTTGCTGGGGGTGTTTGGAACATCTTGTGCCAGCTGGGTGGGTGTGAGGGCCCAGCAGGACATCCTGGAGGAAATTCCCCATGTCCTGTTGGGGAGCTCATGGGAAGAGGGCTTTGTGGGCTGGTGGGCAGGCCTCGTTCCTTCATTCCACAAACATTTATGGCATCCACTCTGCCAGGCCCTGTGTGCCCATGGGGTATGAACGGCCCTGAGACCATGCCACGAGGAAGTCACAGTCTAGAAGGGAGATGGGTAGTTAAAGCTATTTGGGGCAGGGGCCTCAGTGCAGGTATATGCAGGGATGTGGTGAAGGCAAGAGCAGGTGATCCAGGATGCTTCCCATGGACTTCCCTCAAGGTCCAGTGTCTAAGACTCCGAGCTTCCAGTGACTTCACCGCAGGGGGCACAGGTTCAATCCCTCCTCAGGGAACTAAGATCCCACATGCCAAGCATGACATGGTCAAAAAACAAATCATAAAAAAACCCAAGACTTCCCAGAGGAGGGAGAAAGGAAGTATAGAAGGATTGGGAGACATGGGCAGGTGAGCTGCAGCCAGGAGGTGGCAGACTGGAGCTGGGGTTGGGAGCAGGTAGGACAGAGTATTGGGACAGAGGAGGCCAGGACATCAAAAGGCACAGGGCTTCCCCTGCCGGTCAGAGAGTTCAAGGCCTTCTCCATGCTGTGATGGAGAGTCAGGGCTGAGCGGTGGAGGTCGCAGTGTCACTCAAAGTCCTAGAACATCCACGTCCTCTAAGCCAAGGGCCAGCACTCAGAGCCTCAGGGCCCAGTGTCCCTGGGCTGCTGCTGCTGCATACATGCTCAGTTGTGTCTGACTCTTGGCAACCCCATGGACTGAAGCCTGCCAGGTGCCTCTGTCCATGGCGTTTTCCAGGCAAGAATACTGGCACGGATTGCCATCTCCTACTCCAGGGCGTCTCCCTGAACCAGTGCTTCGTGCACCTCCTGCATCGGCAGGCAGATTCTTTACCACTGAGCCCCCTGGGAAGGCCCTGTGCTGCACTATAGATGTTCAAAGACGGTTAAGGTGTGGTCACCATCCTCAAGACTCATGGTGGAGACCACAGAGCCATTGCCTCCCAGTGAAGTTTGGGCAAAATTGCCTCTGGGCAGATCCAGTTGTTCAGTCATTGGATGGGTCATTTCCTGAGCACCAAGTAGGTGCCGAGGACTGTACTCAGAGCAGGGACAGAGCGGGGAGTAGGAGACTCCTCCCGCTCAGGTATTCTGCTACGTTTGGGGCATGGTGAGGACTGGGCAACTTGATCCAGAGAGAACCTTCTGGAAGGTTCCAGAAGCACAAAGCCTGGAGAGGCTCCAGAAATTATCACCCCAGGGGCTTTCTTGGCAAAGCTCAGGAGATTTTATCTAGTGCAATTAGAGGGGAATTTCCCTCCAAGAAAACTAGCCACGGGTCAGAAGGTCCATAGGATGCCGCTGAACTCCACTCCTTGTCTGAGGCTGGAGCCAGGCCTCCCTAAGGAGCCACAGTCCCAGGCAGGACTCCTTCCCTTCAGGATGGCTCCCTGCTGCCCTCTCCTGGAGAGCCTAGGGGAGTGACCTTTGAGAGGGCTGCCCAAACGGGCTTCAGCAAGATGAGGTGAGCAAGCACCCCCATTTCTGGGCACCTGCTATGTGCTTATTGTTGTTTAGTCGCTCAGTCGTGTCCAACTCTTTTGCAACTCCACGGGCTGTAGCTCTCCAGGCTCGTCTGTCCATGGGATTCTCTAGGCAAGAACACTAGGGTGGGTTGCCATTTCCTTCTCCAGGGGATCCTCCCAACCCAGAGATGAAACCCAAGTCTCCTGCATTGGCAGGTGGGTTCTTTACCCCTGTGCCACCAGGGAACTATGTGCTAGGCGTATTATATGATATCACCCACATTTTCAGATTCAGAGACTGATTCCCCGATGTTAAGGAACTAGGCCACAATGCTGTGTCAGGATGTATATGTGTCAGGATATGCGTGCCCCGCTGTGCCTGGGGCCTAATGTGAATTAGGCTGATAATAGTCTGCAGGCATTCTGGGTCCATAGTTTCCAGCGACCCTTTGGAAAGCTGCACAATCTCATTTGAGCCCCATAGCAACCCTACTAGATAGTGTGTGCTGGTTTTATAAAATATTCCCATTTACAAGTGAACAAAGCAAATCAAGAGAAAGATGGACTCCTCTAAAGGGAGAAGAGTTCCCAGGACAGATTTCTGAGCCCATGTCTGCCTTTTGCCCACCCTTTGGCCTCCAGCCTTCCCTGTCCTCACCGCATCTTTACAGAATTACCTTACAGTCCTCTGAGAGCTGATCTGATGCCTGCCAGGCAGGCCCTAAGCTCAGGACCATGCCCTCATCTCCCCAGCAGACACCTGACATCCAATGGGACCTGGATCCCAGCACCCCTCTCTCAGTGTCTTCATGCCAGCTCTGGAGCCACAGACCTCACTCAAATCCTGGCTGTGCTACATACCAGCTTGGCCTTGTGAGGTCACCAAACCTCTTTAAGTCTCAACTGTTCATCCATTAGGTGGGGGTGGATACAACATCATTCTTGTTATTATAAAGATGTGGCAGAAATCACTAAGAACAGTGATGGGGCTCAGTAAGCACAGTGATAACCACTGCTAGAGATGCGGTGAAATAGATGAAAGTGTCCTGTTCTCAAGGCATTTACCATCTGGTTGGGGAACTTAAAAAATAATGCAGAATAAGTCAAGAGATATTATGTGAAAGCCAACTTGTAAATATGTGTGGTTCCAAAAGGTTTTCAGTTATTTGTTTTGTCTCAAAAGCACATGGTCCAAAACCAAAACCAAAACTTTAAATATGGTGCCATAAAATGAAAGATAGAATTCAGCAGATTAGCGTTCCAAACTCTTTAAACCCTTGTATTGTATGCTGAACTCTTACAATAAGAAAATAATACAAAGCACTACCAGTGTAACATATATAACTAGACAAACTTTTTAGAGAGTCTTTTGAGCAAGGAATGGGTTCTTTACTTTGAATGCTGGTGCTTGACCCTGTGGCTATTCTGGAAGGCAGAGCCTCCCAACATGATGTGCCCTAAATAGTGTGACAGTCCAGTCGGGCTTGGGCAGCCCAGAATCTCCAGCCCTGCTACCTTTAGCTCTGAGTGACCTTGTCTATTTGGCCCATGGGCCCAAACTATTTTTTTCTGCATGTCCCAAAGGGAAAAGATTGGAAAGCACAGCCTCAAGAGTCCAGGAGCCACTCCTGGGAGGAGGGGGTGGATCTTATTCATCCCTTTATCTTTGGTTCCCCCATGGACTGAGAGCCTGGAAAGTTTCTGACCCTGATGCCTGTTGAGCAAACCAACACAGAGGCGGAGTTTGGCAGAAGAGGGATGTGTTGGTCAGCGCCCTCTGCAGGTCACAATATGAAGGGCAGCCTAGGAGAAGATTGGAGGCAGAGGAGGCCTCCTCAGGTGCTTGCAAGTCTGACAGTCCGGTGGGCTGAGTAAACAAACAAATCCCAGACCTGGGAACATTGTCCCATGAGGAACCAGAGTGACCACCCATCATAAGGTATTAAACATGTTTTCATGAGGTTTGATAACTGAGTTGGAAAAAAAAGTAAAAAGAGCTAAGATTAGAGAACAGCCTATGAAACTATGCTGAGAAGTCTTCACTGAAAGAGGGGAAAGAAAGGAGCCTGTATTTTTCTAAATTTATCTACAGATTATCCTAGGTTGAAGTTATGATGCCCATTTTAAAGATGAGAAGACTGAGGCTCAATAGTTTGTCTCTTGCTCATTAGTTCTAGCCTGGACAACTCCAACAGCCAAGCTAGTCCCCCTCCAGATACTCCCCTTTATACTTCCCAGTCCATTTTCCATGATGTTAATTCATTCATCCGTTCAGCAAATGCTTATTGGGCATGGCTCTGTGCCAGGCACTTTGAGAACCACTGGAGGGATACATGAATGAACAAAACAGATAAAAACCCTTACCTTCATAGAAGGCAGATAACAAACTGAATAGTAAAATGTACACTATGATAGAAAGAGACATACTCTGGAGGAAAACACAGCCAAGAATGGGATAAGGTGAGCCAGGCTGGGGCTGGGGTTGCAGTTTTAATCCGTGTATCCAGAATAGGCCCCTTTGCAAAGAGGACACCCAAATAAAGATTTGAAGGAAGCAAGGAAGGAGGCAACCATGTCGACAAGCCCAGCTGTGTAATTTGTGAGGCCCAGCACAAAATGAAAAGATGGGGCCTCTTGTTCAAGTGTCTTCAGAATTTCAAGATGGCAATGGCAGGACATTAAACCAAGCACAAGGCCCTTCTAAGCACGGGGCCCTGTGTGCCTGCACAGATCTCACACCCATGTGGACACGTGGAGGTGTGGGGAAAGAGTACGCCAGACAGGGAAGAGCGTGTGTAAAGGCCCTGAGGTGGGAGTGGGCCTGGCACATTTAAGGAACAACAAGGAACCCAATGCAGCTGGAGCAGTGAGTAAGGAGGGAAGGAGCAGGAGGAGAGATCTGAGAGAAGGCAGTTAGGAGACAGTGGATCATGAAGGGCTTTGTAGCCACTGTATGGACTTTGGTTTTTCCATGGCCAGAGATGGGAGCTGCTACAAGGGTTTGAGCCAAGGAGAGGCCCTGAGAGACCTCTTCTAAAAACCCTCCAGAAGCTTCTCATTGCTCTCAGAATAAAATCCAAACTTCTGCATCTTGACTTCACAACTTCTCTTGATCTTGTTCCTTCCTATCTTCATCCTTCTCTGTTCCTCTCCCTTTCTCCTCCAGCCTTCCTGAGTTACTGACATGCCAGGCAGTTCCTGACCCTCTCCTGCTGCATCAGGACCTGACCCTGACCCATGCCCTCGGCCTGGCATGTGCTTTCATTTCTCTTCACCCTCTTTCTCCTCATCCTTCAAACTTTGGCTCAAGTCTCCCCTCTTCCAGGAATACTTCTAGTGTGTTCCTCCCCATGGGGTTAAGACGCTCCTGGCAGTGCCCACAATACCTGATTTAGGTCAATATGCCCAGCATCTAGGAAGGGCTTAGCACATCAACATCCGGTAGATTGAAGAAACAGAGCTGGCATGGCACAGGGCTCCAGAGAGTCATGGATACTCAGGAGAGGAATTCAGGTTCAAGTCTAGGCTTGTGTGCTCCAGTGTGCGTGCTAAGTCACGTTAGTCATGTCCAGCTCTTCGTGACCCCATGGACTATAGCCCTGCATGCTCCTCTGTCCATGGGATTCTCCAGGCAAGAATAGTGAAATGGGTTGCCATTTCCTCCTCTAGGGGATCTTCCCAACCCAGAGATCAAACCCATATCTCTTACGTCTCCTGCATTGACAGGCAGGCTCTTTACTACTGGTGCCAGCTGGGAATCCTCCGTCTTTTCTCAGTACTCCACTGTCTCCCTCTGTTCATCAGAGTTGGAGGACTAGTGTTTGTGAAAAGATCACAGAAGGCTTCCTGGAGGAGGTTTCACCAGACTGGGTGCGTCCAGTCTGGAGGAGAGGGGCTTCCTAAAGGAAAGGCCTGGGCCGGGTCTGAGCAGGGACAGGGAGACCTCCACACCCCAGGGGCTGAGGAAGCTAGCCCAGGCCTGGGGTGTGGTCTGCAGGCACCCTCGAGGATCCTGGGAGAGGCAACAGGCAGAGACGCCTGGGCAGGCTGGGGCTGGAGCCTCACCAAGGCTCCTGTCTCAGACAAGCCGGCTGCTGGGCCTCCGTGAGAAAGGAGGGAGCTGCCAGGCTGGGCTCTGGGCCTTGGGAATGTGTTGCTGGATGGAGCGGCTGGCCCTCAGTGCCAGAGTATCCTCTTGTAGGTTACACGTGCTGAAGCTGTCGGATGACATCGGAAACTTCGGGGAGGTGCAGCTGCACCTCCTCAGCTGCCTCCTTGTCTCCTGGTTGGTCGTCTTCCTCTGCCTCATGCAAGGGATCAGGTCTTCAGGGAAAGTAAGTCCCCTCCCTCCAGGATCTGTGCCCACCCAGAAATATCCTACCTCCCTGCCTGGGTTTTATGTGTTGAGGGGTGGGTGGGGGCGTGATGAAAGCATGTAGGAGGGAAAGAGGGACCAGAGGACCCATGGTGGTTGAGGGGGCAGGTTGAGGGGTGGAGTGGGAAGAGCCCAAAGGAGTCCAGTGGGGCCCCTCTCACCCCCAGGTGGTGTACTTTACGGCCACATTCCCCTACGTGGTGCTGACCATCCTGTTCTTCCGTGGCATGACCCTGGAAGGAGCCTCCATGGGCATCAAGTACTACCTGACTCCACAGTGGGGCAAGATCCTGGAGGCCAAGGTGGGCTGTGGGTGGAAGGTGACCTGGAGGGACGGGGAGGGGCAGAGAAGCGCCAGCCTCTGAGCGCAGCCCCTCCTGCAGGTCTGGGGGGATGCCGCCTCCCAGATCTTCTACTCGCTGGGCTGCGCGTGGGGAGGTCTCATCACCATGGCTTCCTACAACAAGTTCCACCACAACTGTTACCGGTGAGAGTCTCTCCGCCAGCGCTGGGGCTGCCCCCTGTTCCTGCCCTCTGTGCAGCCCGACCCTGCTTCCCCCAGACCCACCAGATCCAGTGCAGCCTCTGGCCCACCAGCACCCTCCCTTCCACTCACAGCCTGGAGATGCTGGCAGTGCCAGGTCTGGTTCCAGTCACTGCAGAACAGAGAACTCTTGGGCAGAAGAGAGAAGGGTGACAATAGTGATGCCCCAGGGGTCTGTAAGGACTCAAGAGCCACACACCCACTTAAAGAGGCCCAGAACAGACCAGAGAGGAGATTGGGGGTACTTTTGTTCCTAGAACTTTCCCTGTCTTCAAGTCTGCTGGCCCAAATTGGGCAGGAGGCACTAAGCTGCGCGTCCTGACCACGTGCTTCCCTCCCCGGTAGAGACAGCGTCATCATCAGCATCACTAACTGTGCCACCAGCGTCTATGCCGGCTTCGTCATCTTCTCCATCCTGGGCTTCATGGCCAATCACCTGGGTGAAGACGTGTCCAGTGTGGCAGAACACGGCCCAGGCCTGGCCTTCGTGGCATACCCGGAGGCCCTCACGCTGCTGCCCATCGCCCCACTCTGGTCCCTGCTCTTCTTCTTCATGCTCATTTTGATGGGGCTGGGCACTCAGGTACGAGGCACGGGACTTGGGCCAGTGGCTCAGGGTGGGAGGAGGCAGGGCCAAGGGTAGGCCCCTGCTCTGATGGCCGTGTCCTGCAGTTTTGCCTCCTAGAGACGCTGGTCACAGCCATTGTGGATGAGGTAGGGAATGACTGGATCCTACAGCAAAAGATTTATGTGACCTTGGGCGTGGCTGTGGCTGGCTTCCTTCTGGGTATCCCCCTCACCAGCCAGGTAAGAACCAAGGCAAAGGCTGGGCCGAAGTTGCCAGGGTATGGGGTAGGGGGAAGATAGCAGAGAGAAGGGGCCCGTAGCCTCAGGCACCCCCAACTCAGCTGCCCACTGGCCTGTAGGCAGGCATCTACTGGCTGCTGCTGCTGGACAGCTATGCGGCCAGCTACTCCTTGGTCATCATCTCCTGTATCATGTGTGTGTCCATAATGTACATTTACGGTAAGTACCCAAGCTTCCACGGCCTCCCGTATCCCAGCCCCTGGCCTGCTCACGCTGTTCTGTGGGCTGCTGACCTCCCTCTCTCCAGGGCACCAGAACTTCTTCAAGGACATCCAGATGATGCTGGGGTTCCCACCGCCCCTCTTCTTCCAGATCTGCTGGCGCTTCATCTCACCAGCTATCATCTTTGTAAGTTCCTCGCTGGTCCCTCCCCTGCTGCCCCCGAGGCGAGCGTCCTTCTCTTGGGAATCAGCCAAGGAGGAGCACAAGCCCAACCATTAGGCCAGAGCTCCCCCTGGGGCTCCGCACCCACAGCTCTGGCCACTGGAAGTCTGAGTGAAGCTGTACAGTCAGACAGGTGTGGAGACTCAGAACCACCCAAGCCCTGGCCTTGGATTATAGGAAGGGAGCACAAGGCCCTGTATTTGACGGAAGACAGTGCCCAGCTTCAGAAGGGGAAAATAGGCTGGCAGCAGCTGAGAGCTGGCCCTCCCTCCCTGGCATCTCCCCAGAGGAGCCTTGGGAATCATAACTGACCTTGGCGTTGGCCTCTGACAGCTTCACTGAGCTCGTGTCTCTAGTCCCTTATAGCCGAGGTGCTTGGTGGGTAAATGTGGAATGTATGTTCCAGAAGCAGGCTGTGCAAATCAGGTATCAGCTCAGGATCTGGGATACCCTCCTAAGCCACCCTGGAACAGGCTGGCTTGGGAGGGGGAGTTCTGGGTTTCCACCAGTATTCAACACCTGGAAGATAGACCCCCCAGCAGGGAGTGAAAGTGGTGGAGGGAAAGCCCACCATGACCAGGAACAATATTCTAAGTCTCGTGATACAACTCTCCATGGTTTCATTATTATCCCCACTTTACAGATGAGGAAACAGCTCCTGAGATGCTAAGTAATTGACCCAAGGTTATATAGCTTCTAAGAGTCAGAGCCCTCATGTAAAAGCAGGTGGTCTGATCTGGAGCGTGTGTGCTGGGCCCATGCTGCACTAGAAACAAGTTTAGGAGGAGGAGTGGTCTGTGGACTACAAACCTGATTTTGTTCCTTTATGATCAGGGTGAGAAGTCGGGGGCAGGGGTGGGGGTAGGGATTTGCTAGGGTAATGGTCCCTCCACAGGGAAGAGGCAGAGTGTCTCTGAGTGACAGAAGGGTCAGCCCGATGGTCAGGGCAATGTCTGGAGTCGTGCCCCCACCCCCTCGTACCAGTTCCTCTGTGCCCCAGCGAGGTCAGCACTGGATTTCCACACTGGCTCATGTTTCTGGAAAAACATTAAAAAGGCCCCTGAGGGCTGAGGCCTCTATCATCACATGGGGTGTGGGATCTTCCCACGCCTGGCACGGGCACCAGCTATGGCCACTGGTTCAGCTTTGAAACAGGAGGAGAGGAAGTGTCCTATTAGCGGTGGGAGGTGGGGGAGGGCAGACACCACAGCCAAGTGGTGTGCCCTTGGGGGTTATGGCTTTGGCCCAGGACCTGCCCTGGGGCAGCTCATCCTCCAGGGCTCCCAGGAAGCTGCCGCCCTGTGGGGAAACCCAGGGCACCACCCAGGCAGGGCAGGAGGAAGGAGGCAGCCTGGGTCTGGTGTCTACAGGAAACTGACGCAAAGCCCGCAGCATCCTCTCTGTGCTCAGAAAGCCAGGCTGGAATACCCTGTGGACTGTGTGCTTCTGGGCTGTTAGCTTTCTTTTGGAGGCTTTACTTCTTCATAGTGCTGAAACGTTTTTTTTTTTTTTTTTTTAACAAACTCCATCCTTCTATCAGTTCAAATAAAGAATTTGTTCACACCTTAGATCAGGCTCTAGTCCCATTCAGGAAACTTGTTATAAGCTCCTCTAAGTGCAGCATCCCCCGGATGTGGGTCTTGACTTCTGGAATTTAGTCCCTAAAAAGGCTGGTGGGACCTGAGCTCCAGGATGCGGCTGAAGGCTTGGGAGGTGTATGCTGAGGCCTCCTGCCAAGCAGCACCCATTGTCCCAGGCCCTCCAAGTGGCCCATGAGCCACCTGCCCATCTTTCTGCTTCCTGTAGTATTTTTGTTGCTGCAACCCTAGGCTTTATCTCTGGTGTCCCTTGGCTCTTTCCAAAGTGGTTCCTGAGAGCACCCCCTGCCTGACATGGTTTCTAGGCTTCAACCCTCCCCTGGCTGTCCACTGCTGTCTCTGCAGCCATAGACTCACAGGACTTCTCCCTTTCCTTTCCCCCATTGCTCCCACCTCCCTGCACAAGTCAGTTCAGATCAGCACATGAAATTGTGCCAGGAGCTGTGCTGGGCACTGGAGACCTAGAGCAGATGCAATCCAGGAGCTCCCAGGTCTGGAGGAAACATCCAAAAATGGTTTCAGTTCAGTTGAGTGGCTCAGTCGTGTCCGACTCTTTGTGACCCCATGAACTGCAGTACACCAGGCCTCTCTGTCCATCACTAACTCCTGGAGTTTACCCAAACTCATGTCCACTGGGTTGGAAATGGCATCCTACCGTCTCATCCTGTCATCCTCTTCTCCTGCCCTCAATCTTTCCCAGCATCAGGGTCTTTTCAAATGAGTCAGCTCTTCGCATCAGGTGGCCAAAGTATTGGAGTTTCAGCTTCAATATCAGTCCTTCCAATGAACACACAGGACTGATCTCTTTTAGGATGGACTGGTTGGATCTCCTTGCAGTCCAAGGGACTCTCAAGAGTGTTCTCCAACACCACAGTTAAAAAAATGCTTAGTAGATGGAAAATGCCATTGAAGCCTTAAAAGCCACAGATTTGGCTTTACTTCAGCAGGCTGCTGCAAGTCTTTGAGTATAACTGACTTCCAAGGGCCACAACAGCTGAACAATTTCTTGCCTGCTTCAGGATTCTCCAGAAGCCGGATCCCTCCCCTTCTGCAGTGCCCACCTGCCCATCATACCCTGGACCCCTGGTGCCATCAGCTTCTTCTGCTATGCAAACGTTGATGTCACCCCTGCCCTCCCTGAAATGCCTCTTTCTAGTCTGGGAAACTGGAGAGGGAGGGGAGCAGTGCTGATAGGAGGCTTAAGGCCCGCGTAGGGCTGGGCAGGACTCACGCCCACTCCCAACCCCCACTCTTTGCAGTTGATTCTCATCTTCCTGGTGATCCAGTACCAGACAATCACCTACAATGAATACCAGTATCCAAGCTGGGCCGAGGCCATTGGCTTCCTTATGGCTCTGTCCTCTGTTATTTGCATTCCATTCTACGCCCTGTTCCACTTCCAGAGAACAGATGGGGACTCCCTCCTCCAGGTGAGGGGTAGGGGCAGGGGCAGCCAGGTGAGTCAGAAGGGGGTGGATGGATGGATGGCACTCCAGGGCTCCCTTCTGATGTACTCTGCCCGCCTGTCCCTCCCTCCCCAATGCCTACCTCTCCTGCAGCGTTTGAAAAACTCAACAAAGCCAAGCAGAGACTGGGGTCCCGCCCTCTTGGAGCACCGAACAGGGCGCTACGCCCCCACCCTTCCACCCTCCCCTGAAGATGGGCTTGAGTTCCAGCCGCTGGACCCGGACAAGGCCCAGATTCCCATGGTGGGCAGTAATGACTCCATCCATCTGCAGGACTCCCAGATGTGAGCACAGCTGCTGGGGGGAGTGCCCCACCTCCACCCTGTGCTCCCAACACAGAGACTGGGGAGACAGTGGAGAGGTGTCACCGCCTGCCCCCGCCACGCCCTGGCCAGGGGTGGCACCTGTCACCTTGGCCCCCACTGCTAGCACGGTCATTTGTGCTCATGTCCCTAGTGTTTACAGGTCCTTTGGATGCCAAGATGGCAGCTGGGGGGCGTGGGTGATGTGGGGGTTGCTGAGGGGCCCAGTAGCACTTTGAAGGGGTCTCAGGTCAGGTCCCCAGATGCCTGCTGGGCTTCACATGGCCTCTGATGCCCCCACACTTTGTCCTGAGCTGAGTTTCTGGGTGGGTCCCCTACCTGTCCCTGTCCCTGAATCTTCGGCCTCCTCACCAGTGTTCCTGCCCTTGGGGTGGACCCCAGCCTCTGCCCAGGCTAATTCAGATCTTCCTACCTGGAGGCAGGGAGGCAGCACTGTGAGTGTTACATATGGGTCAGGCTGTGTGGCCTGGCCCTTTTGTCTTATCTGTGGTTGCTACCCCCTCGCCTGGGCTTCAGGCCCGATCTGTCTTCCAGGCCCGCCTGCATGCCACTTGGCAGCTCTGAGATCCCTGAGCCTCCTTCCAGCCCTGGGTGTCAGGGCCTGCCCAGCAGAGGCCCATGACCTAAGAACCCGCCCAAAGAATTCGTTTCTGGGGGGGTAGGGATGGGGTGATGCTCAGTAGGAGGTTTGAGCCCAGAGCCCTGGGGAGGTGGACTCTAAACAACACCCCATTGCCCTACCACCACCAGGCTAAAGCCCAGTCTTCCCGAACTGGGCTACCTTTGTTCACGTGCCAAATTGCCCCAGCCCGTGTGCCCCAACCACTCTCTGGAGCCAAAACTCCTTCCCCTAAGCCCTGCAGTGTCTGTGTGTCCGTCCTCTGTGCCCCTCTGTGCAGTGACAGCCCCGGAAGAGCTGCCTCTAATCCTCTGTAGCAATAACAGTGTGCCTCCCATCCCCAACCATCTGCGTACCACTAGGATTTTAAAGTCCATAGGTTTAATGAAATTTCTATTCCTGTTTCTGAGCTTCTGCTGTGCTTTGTCTGGGTACTCCAGGGGGCCATGAGTCAGGGTTGGGACAAGATCTCCTCCTGCCAGGCCTTTGGGGGTATGCCTGGGAGGAGAAAGGCCAGAGGCTGTGACAGTCAGGACCAGACACTGAGGTCCTGGTGAGAAGGTAGGGTGGGGGCCAGACAGACAGACAGATAGCAGTGGAATCCTGGGGAGGGCTCATCCTAGACTAGATCTGAAGTGGGCTGGACCCTGGCAGCTGAAAGAGAGCAGTAGCAGACAGGACGAGTTCCAACGGAAGCTGAAGCATCCTTCCTGAGCAGCCCTTCAGGTTGGGGCCTGGGGCACTAAACTGGACATCAGAGTAGAAGCTGGCCTGTTCCTGAGGAGGCACTGAATCTTCCATCCCCAGTGGCAGGTTGTAGCCAGGCTGCAAGGTTTGGGGCAGCGCTCCAGAGGGGGAGCAGGCGGCAGCACTGGAGAAGCCTGGCCCAAACTCCAGCAGCCCCATGGAGGCAAGGCAGGAGTCTGGTGCCCTGGCAGGAGGACTCCAAGAGCTGTGGCCTGAATGGGAGGGAGTAGCTGTGAGGGGACCGTGGGCTGCCCCTCGGCCTGCCCCATGCAGCTGTCTGTCTGCTCTGGGTTACCTGTGCCTGGGGGAGACACAGGAAGGCCTCGGGTGCCTGAAGCTCCTGTTGCATGGGTGCCTTTTGTTCCTTTAGCTCTGGAGGAGAGGTTCTGCCTGAGACACAGCACCCAGTCTTCCAGGCTGTGTTACAAGAGCAAGGTGGGATGGGGTGGGGGGAAGTGGGAGCGGAGCGCTGGGTGCTCTGGGGCCTGCTAGGGTCCTCACCTGCCAGGGTGGGCTCTAGGCTTGCCTCAGAGGGCTGAGGGGCCCCTGAATACTCGTCTTCCAGGCAGCGCTGCAGGGAGAGCTGGCTCAGTACCTGGCTTTACGGCAGGGACACTGCAGGACTGGGCAGGGTGCCCAGGCCAGAATCCCCATGGTCAGGTGCAGGAACCAGCCCATGCAGTCTCTTCCTCCGAACCACCTGGGGGGACTCCTGAGAGGAACACCAGCCTCTCCCTGAAAAGCTGAGCTTGGCAAGGGAGTGGCCGGCCTGAACCAGACTTGGGGAAGAGAAGGAGGCAAAAGACCTAGGCAGACCCAATAGCTGATCTAAAAGTGCTGACCTCGGACTTAGGGACTCAACTGGAATATGGGTTCACGTACTTAGGGATCACACACATAAGTGTACACACAGGAAAAATGGACCCAGGGTTCACACAGTCTCTGCAGGCAGAGACACACAGAGACACATGTGTGGGAATCTCACACCCTGGGTGAGACACGGGGCGTCTACGCTCTGCAGAAGGGCTGGGGGCAGGGTGGCCCAGGGTTGCAGCTCACCTGCAGGGTGGGAATCTCCCTCTCGAGCGCACGGCACTCTTCCTCCAGGAGGGCCCTGGGACATGGACAGTGCAGTACTGGAAGCAGCGCTGCAGACCCGGGTCTCAGCAGAGCCCTGCACGCGGTCCCCACCCCTGGCCTCCCCAGGAGCCTCCTCTAGACCCTCCTATCTCAGTCCACCGCTCCCTCTGCTGCCCTCATGCTGTTCCAGCACAGCCTTGCAGCTCTGCCAGCCTCTTCCTGGGCAGGGTATGTCCTCTCTCCTTGCCCGCCTCCCAGGGCCCACCCTGAGAAGCAGCATTCTCTCTTCTACATGATAGGACTAGACTTGCGGGTCCTCCTGCCTCCATTCTCTCCTGCATCACAGCCCTGCCCCTGCTTTAAAAACTTCTGTGTGTCATCTCTTCCCTACCTCCCAGGATAAAAGTCCTCAGGCCAAGGCCCGTGTAGGCATCTGTACTTGACTGATTCCTGGCAGCAACCTCATCAGCATCCTGCCCTTTCCACCTCACAGCCCCACTCTCCTGGGTCTCCCAGCCAGGTATGTTCCCTCCCTTCTCCTCCCAGTAGTCCCAGTACATCAGGGTCCATCCACAGTCCCACCCTCCCTGTCTCCACCCTCACTGCACACACTTGGGGGCCTCATTGCAGGTGTCCAGCAGCCTGGTCAGTGTGGGACATGTTCAGTTGGTCCTTGATGATGCTGTGGTCCCGGTGGCAGCTGCTGGCAGATGAAGTGAACCTCACTCTCCCATGCTGCTTCACCCTAGGCCTTCAGGACACAAACGCCATTTCTCCTAGACAATTTTGTGCTTTCTCACAAAGGCAACACAAGATGGTACTAAAAGGAGATCTGGAGCCTGGGATTGCGCATGGGTTCTGCCACCTTTTCCTTTGTGTGAGTCTGGGAAAGTCAATCATCCTTTTTGAGCTTTAGTATCCTTATCTGCAAAATGGGGACACCACCCCCTTCATAAGGATGTGTGAGACATAAGTTGCTGCCATTCAGTGATGAACACGCTGCTGCTGATTTATCTCATTCAGTCCTTAGCCCTCTCTAACCCAGTCTTCGCAGCCTGGCTATCCCAGCCTGAGGGACACCTAGCCCCTGGATAAAGTCCTTCCACTCATATCTGCGTGTATTTCTCCCTCTTCCTGCAAAGTGCTTCTCTTTGTATCTGTCTGGAAATCTGTTCCTCATCCTCTAAAACCCAGCTCAAACCAAGCTCCCAGGACTGACATGTGTTTCCTGGGCCTCTGCAGCCTCATGGGCTGACCCCTACCACAGGTGGCTGTAGAAGTATCAGTCCCAGACCAGGAGCTCCTCCATGCCCGCAGGTGGGACCTACCAGCTGGCTGGGGTCCTTTGCCCAGCAAGGACAGATCCCGCCTCTCCTACTACTATACCTGGGTTCACCAGCTCTCATCTGGAACATCTCCTGTTCTGGCAAATCACACCTGGGCTCCTCCAAGGCAAAGCGCAGGACCCTGGGGCTATACTGGACCCAAGCTTGGGTCTGGTCCCTGCAGAAGATGTATAAAGGCAATTCAGGGGCTCCT
Source organism: Redunca redunca (assembly GCA_006410935.1). NCBI lineage: Eukaryota > Metazoa > Chordata > Mammalia > Artiodactyla > Bovidae > Redunca > Redunca redunca. Next base: position 593,545 of record SJYQ01003394.1, on the reverse strand, counting down.
TCTAGGGAACCACAGGAAAGGCGATCCTGGCCCCTTGTCAGTTGCCAGGCTAGCCCATCTGAGTTCTGGAGACAGGGCCCAGACCCAGGTCTGGAGCTCCAACCTGCCCTCACAGATGGCCTTCCGGCGGAGACCTTGGAGCAGCTGCCGCAGTTCCTGGCACACAAGATCTCTTAAGAGGGGCGGTGGTGCCAGAAGGGAGGAGAGGTCAGAGGTGGGGCGCGATCCAGAGGTTTGGATAGATCGAGCCTCTTGGAGCAATGATCGTAACATCACTACCTGCAAGGAGGGCTGGGCACCTCGGTGACTGCGGAGGGAAGTGAAGGGAGGCAAAGAAGCTGGGGGAATGAGGGGCCGGGAGGTTAAATTGGAGAGGGCTGGGCGGACAGTGAGATCCGACAAGAGCTCGAGAGTTACTGGGCAGGGCTAGAGACCCGTAGAAGGTGAGAAAAGCATCCCAGTCGTGGGACAGGTCTGCCGTGGTGGGGCCCACCTTCCTACGCCCCACCTCTGCCCGTAGCTCCAGGCTCAGATCCACTGTCGTCTCCCCCAGAATCCTCTTCACTTCGGGCCGCTTCGGGAGCGGAAAGTGCTCTTCCACCAGTTCCCACAGGGACTGGGAGTCCCCAGGCATGGCCCGCCAACGCCGCTGCCCCCTAGACGCGCGGTCGCACACTTGGACCTGCGGGACCACAGGTCGGACCGCTGGGTTACTGGTATACTGCTAGTCGCCCAAGGCCGGGCACACCCACTCACGCCTCGCCAGCTTCCGGGTCTCACAGGCCACGCCTC